>VDFB02350761.1:0-41504 GCA_007258455.2 Sequoia sempervirens | reverse complement strand
TCCCATTGGCAACATTATTATTGAAGATACAATTGATGACCAACTTCCAAGAGGAAGTAGTAAAAATGATGATGAGTAATCACAACTTTTTGAGAAATCAAGAGAAGACTGGGTTGAGAGTGAAAATGAAGAGCCTTCACAATCCTTGGGTGGTGAAATAAGAAATGAAGAAAACCCTGGTGTTTCAAGAAAATAGGAAAGTGATTCCCCAAGGACTGATCTTGAACACATGGCTAGATAGGAGAGTATAGGTATCGAGAAGGAAAAGATAGGGACCAATCAAGATAATTCAAAATCTCTAGGATGGCAATGACATAAAATGTTCAAGATTTGGGAGGTGTGACAGGGAATGTTCATGGTTCCAAAGGAGGACTTCCTCAACATGTAGATAATCAGGAAAAAGAAATTTTGAAGTGGCAGAACAAAATGAAGAGGCACCTGATTGGTTAGTTAGGGAAATGGCTTTGTCGTTGGAGGTGGAACTAGTGCCTCCACATCTCAAAAGTTTAATTCAAGAAGTGGAAACCACTAAACCTAGACATAGAGCAAAGACAAAAAATGATATCAGGAAGAATGTAGATGAAGGGAGAACACTCTATATAGCCATTTCGATGGGAGATAAAAGTCAGAATGAGATGACACTTGGGGATTATAGGGTAACCACTACTAATGCCAGCAATTCATCCTAGGGACAAGAATTAGAAGAAATGAAAATGAATTTAGAAACAAGTGTTGCCATGGTACAAAAATTTAAACAAAAGAAAAGAGAGCTAAACAAATAGATTTCCTCGCTAGAAGGTTTTTTCAAGCCATTAGCCCAATCTAACCAAGCACAAACTAAATTTCCTTAAAATCTATTACTTATGTGTAAAGAATAGGTGGATGCCATTGCAGAAATTTTCCATAAGCTAACTGTATTTGAAGAATGGATTTAGTACTTGGTGAGGAAACAGGAATATTTAATCATAGATGTAGATGGAAAATATAAGGAGGCATACTGTTCGTATGAAAATTCCAATAAATTAGAAGGAGAATGTAGGTTTCGCTAAGAACAGACTGATGCTAAGAGGTGAAGTTTAAAATATCTTATTCATAATTTTTTTTGAGAATTGCTAAGTGTGAAGATAACCATAGAAAAGTTCCAATGTTTGAAAAGTGGAAGAAATAAGTGAATTGGGAAAGTGACAATTTGGTACAATGTGTAGAGGGATTTGGAAAGGTCACTGAAAGATGTAAGAAATTGATTGATAGAGATGGAGATTTTATTGAAATAGTAGTGGAAGAGAGTTGTGATCCTTAGACTTTAGGGAAGGGTGATAAGGAGGTAAAAGATTTAAAGGAGTGTCTTGAAAGAGTAAATAAGTACCCTATTCATTCGTTAAACTAGGAAGTTATTGATGATATTATAAAGTGTAGGAATGGCACGGTCAAATATGAAACAAAGACAGTTCAAAGGGATGAACGAATCATCTAGTTGTCAGAAGATTATACTAGGATTAAGTATAGCTGGAAGGTTATTCAAGGAGTTAAGAAAGAACATATGTATCAACTATTGTTTTCCTTCTATGAGTATCAGCAAAAGAAAGGTGAAGAAGAGTTTTTAGACTCATTGGTTAATGAAGAAATAAATTTAACTGAACAGTACTAGATGTCAAAGATTTAGTGCATCTACAGGATTTTGAAATGAGTTTTATAGGTTTTTTCCCGAGCCTGATGAAGGTGGTTCATTCTAGGTTGTGAAGAATATCAATGGTATTATTTAATGTACAATGCTTGTGAATTGAAGCTTGGACTTGAAGATTGTTGGTAATGAAGAAGTCAAAGTTTTGACTGTGTCTAGACTATTCTAATGACAACTGTCACTTGCCATGTGCTACATTTCAATTTGCATTTATGATTCTCTTTGATAGACCTAAGTTCAAAAATTTTGGGGCCTTGTTCCTATAAAAGGCTCTTTACTGCTTTATTTTTATTTTAAGTTTAGAATTTGTGGATGTTAGAGAACCAAAAATTCTTTAAGTTTTGTTTTTTTTCCTATTTTTGTTCCATTCCATATTAAAAACTTGCATGTTTTATTAGAAGTTAATGAATATCAGAGCCAATTTGGAAGCTATCTTCTGATATGAAATATGATGTAGCTGATTGTTTGTTCGTAGCGAACAATATTTTGTGCTTCATCATTTAAAGGTTCATACTAACACTATTCGGTGGAAAATAATCCCACCTCTCTTTAAAATATCACATCATTTTGTGCCTATCTATGAAGCAATATGGTGAAGTATGGAATGGTTTTCCCTAGTTTGGTTATTTCTTGAGGCATGTGTGGATAATACCTGGTATAAATTTTACTTTTTTAGAAATTTGTTATGCCTTAATTTAGAATAGATGTTTAAATTTTAGAAAATATTTCTAAAAGGAGATGAATGCATGTAGTTTTATTGTAAATATTCTGATTCCATGATATTGTTGAATTATTAAAGCCAAATTTACTTAAGTTAAGGAAATTTATTTGATGTTCATGAAATGTTATTGAAAATTTGTCAATTTCATGAAATTGTTAAATGACCAGCCTAAGATAATATTTTGCTTATCTTTATGATTCCTTTGAAAACCTAAGACCTAAAAAATGTTTACCCCTCGTGATTGAAAAAATTATCACAACAAACCCTGATGTGAACCTAGTATGGTCAAGATTTGACATAAACGAGCCTTAGGATCAAGCTGAGTGAGCCTAAGATTTAGGTTGTCCTAGTGCAATCTTTTAAGTAAGATAGGTTCCCATGGTTTGTTTGTGAGGATTTATTTACACTGTTAGTGTGTGAATAACATCATCATCAATAGGAACTACTGCTGGAAGGAGGGCCTCCATAGTTCTTTTGGTTTCATTTGGGTTGAAGCTAGAGTCTTATAGAGTCACTAGGTCTTGATCTAGTGATCCTCATGTGACATTAGTCAAAATTAGTGGTCTAATGTCATCTAGGCCTCAAAGGTCTAGAAATGCAAGTGCAATACCACAAAATTAGACTGTTGTTATACAACCCTTGCCCACAACAATGGTTTTCTTTAATGTGGAATCACTGATTTAGTCTGATTTGTATAATGATCTTCCAAAGAATCTGGAAAGATTGTTTCCTAAGTATTATTTTCACAAATATGTGAAAGATCATATCAGTATCTTTAAGGATACATATTTCAGAGCAAGGATACAACAAAATATGTTGTATGTCACTTGCTCCCTTATACATTGAGTGGTAAATTTTATAAGTAGTACATCAACCTACCTCATAATTTAGTTACAAGTGGTAAAGATATGGAAAGTCAATTTTTAGCCAGGTTTAGAACATTGGTTGATCTTTCCTTGTCATATCATCACTTCACCCAAATCAAAAGGCTCGATGGTGAACCTATAACCACTTTTAATGATAGGTTTCAAAAGGCTTATTCTAAGTTACAAGGACCTTATGTAGTGGATAATTCTTCTGTCATCATGGTCTAGTATACTGCAATAGATCCTTTAACTACTATGTTTGTGAAACAAAGGGAAAATCCTCCTACTACTTTACCTAAAGTCGATATTGAAGCTCTAAGTGTAAATCTTGAAATGAAACACCTTGGAAGTGGATTGTCTGCAAATGGTGGAAATGGATTGAATAAATATCCTATTTTGAGTGTGAATGGAGTTCCATTAAATCATCCAATGAATCCTAAATATTTTCCTTTAGTGGTCCAAAATGGAACATTTCCTTAAAATAGTTTCTTCTAACCAGGAAATAGTTAAGCTTTAGTCCCACACCTTGGTCCAGCTATCACAAAGCTTCATCCCAATGGAATTTATTTCTTCTCATAGGCTGAAGAGAGTCAAAGAGTCCAAAAATCAAAAGATAAAGAAGAAATTAAAGAAATCATAGCTCAACTTAAAAGATTAAGCACAAAAGTTATGGAATTAAGAAATAAAAAATTTTACTCTCAAAACAATAATCAAAGTTTACAAAGTCGAGCATACAATGCTCTTAGACCACCAATACCTTGGAACAAATGATCGAATAATGGAGGAGTATCCACACCTTTAGATAACACTAATCCCTTCGATGATAGACCTACATTAAAGTTGAATTTATCTTACCTTGAAATGAACAATTGGTGTTGAATCCACAACACAAATGCTCATTCTGAAGTGGATTATTTGTAATTTAAAATAGCGTCATATATTTTTCTAGTTGCTATACATTACAATGACCGGTGTGAATCTCACCTCCCTCAAGGGAATGAATTAGTTCCAATAGGATATGACTCTTCTCTAATTCTTGAAAGCTATGAACACTCTAAGTCACCTGCTATTGTCACAAGTCACACTTATGAATGAGTAGGAGAAACTTCAACCATGACTTTAGAAATGTAAATGTTTCCTTATCAAGATGAAAATGAACCTCAGGTTGAAGATGATGAAATTCACATTTTCAACAATATCCAAAAGGACATAGCTACAACTTGAGGAGTAACACAAATGGAGAAAATAGATTCATAGTTTTTTCCTTCATCTTTTAGGTTTGGTTGTTTATTTGTTATCTTTGATTTATAAGTTATTTCTTTGTTTTGTGTTAGTTCTCTTATTTACCTTGGTGTTTCTTTTTATTTTTTCTAGAAATTTATTTCGTCTTGTCTTCTTTTATTTCTTGGTTGTCTTTTAGTTGTCCTTTGGCTTGTCTATTCTCCTTTCTTGTTTTTTTTTTCCCTTTCTCTTGTTCTTTTGGGTATGTGTAGGATCATCATGGAAAAAACATGCCCTTAAGTGGCAAAAAATTTAGAAAAATCAATATTAGACAACTTGACGTAAAAATTTGAATAAGTTATCTATATTATTTCAAAAATATGTAAGAATAGAATCTGTAGAAAATTGAATGTAGTTTCTAAACTACTAGGTTTATTTAAAAGTAAATAAAATCTATTTGGTGAAAATTTGAAATTTCACTACAGAGGCCTTAAATTTTAAGGAAAAAATAAGAAGTAGGTGTCTGTCTGACCACCCTAACCATAATAAAATCATAATATTTTTTAATAAGATTTTATATATAAGTAGAGGACTCATGTCCAGATGTGATGCATATTTTTTGTAATTTTTTCCAAGTAAATAATTATTTATGAATTTTTTATTACAACTTTTAAAAATATAAAAACTCATGTGTTTGACCACCTTAACTTGGTCAAAACTTCATGAATTTTTTTAATTTATTTTTTAATCCTATAATATGTGAAGCATAGAATGTGACACATGTTTTGGATTCAAAAAATGTGATACTGTTTTAAAGTTATAGATGTTTTTCAATCAGCCTAATGATCAAGACTTTAGTCATAATTCTAATAGAAAATGAATAATAATTATTTATTAAATTCAAATTAAAGCATAATTTATATTGGTGGGAAGTTGAGAATCTCCTCTAAAAACCCTTTTTCATTTCATCAATTTTGGGTAAAAGAAAAGTCGTCGGCCACATACCCTACAAATACCCATAATATTGCCACTTTTTGGCCCATCATGATCCTGCACATACCCTTTTCATTTTTTCCTTCTATCGATTTGTTCTCAATTTATTTTTTGTAATTTATCTTTTACTTTATATCCTTTTATCTTTCTTTTCTTTCCTTCTCAATTTCTTTCTTTCTTTTGATTTATCATTTCTTGTTGTGTTTCAATTATTTAGTTGTATTTTAGTGTTTTTTCGGTTTATTTTCTTATAATTTTTAATGTCTTGTTTGTCTTGGCCCACATGCATCTTTCCCTCTCTCTCCTCTTAGTATTTTTAAAAATGGTCCAAGTCTATAATTTTCCCTTTTTTTCTCTTGGTTCTATCAGCTCTCATCCTGATGATGGATCATAGAGTGTGATCCAAAATGTTGATGCAAAAAAATTGCAAACAATCAAATATAGAAATCACATATCAATAGATTCAAAGGGTCGTTGACCACGTCAATCCCTCCTAATAACTTTAATACTCCACTAGATGAAAAATCAAGTAATACTCTAGGGTTACCTAAGGTGACCCCTCTATATAACTCATCAAATGTTCCATAAAGTGGAAAATTAGAACCCTTTGATAAAAAAAAATTGATTAATTATTTGGTAGAAGAAATTAAAAAGGTGAAAATCATCCTCTCTTTATCTAAATTTCTCAAAACACCCATGATTAGGAAATATTTCTTGAATACCTTGGAAGATTTTCCCAAAGAAAGTGTCCTTAGTAAAGAAGTGCAGGGGAAGGATAACTCCATTAAGGAAAAAGATAGAAACATAGTCTATATGGTGGATGCAAAAATATCATTTTACAAAGGAAAAATAGAATCCCTACCATTTTTGTTCACATTGAGGATATTTGGTAAAAAATATCCAAAATTGCTTGGTGGATTCTGGAGCATCTACTAATATGATGCCTTTGTCTATATGTCAAACTCTAGGTTTAACTCCAAAAAAATATTTGAAGAAAGTTACTCAACTGGACAAAACCAAAGTAAATGTAGTTAGATAATTAACTAATATTCATATGCAGTTAGCATCGAATCCTTGGATTTAGTATTATATTGATATTTAGGTTGTTGAGATACTTGATACTTACGAGATGCTTTTGAGTAGGGACAAGTCAAAAACTTTGAATGGATACATGGCTATAGAATTCTCACACATGTGGTTACCATCGAATGGAGTCCCTAATCAAATTAGGATTGAGAGAGATCTAGGCATGAAACACATGATCACCAATTATAATCAGAAAAATGAAGTTCTATACATAAGTGGAACCAAGAGTTTATGGAATTCGAAGTTCTGGAGTTAAAATTAAAGAAGTTTTTATGTGCAATGCTGAAAAGCATAATAAAATAACACCTAGAATGGTCTTGTTAGTTGAATCAAATTATGATTCCTCCGAAGGAGAAGATGGAAATTTAGATAAATTTTGGAAGAATATTACTAAAGAAGCTCGAAAGAGAAGGAAAGTTAATGATTCACTGAAAAGTTTGTTGTTGCAAGGTTGGTACAGGTTATAGGGTAAAAGCAAGAAGTTGGGTCCACAAAGAGGGGAAGTTTCTACCCAAAAAGAATCTCACAAGAAACACATACGTGTTATTAAAAATTACGTATGTGTTATGCTTCAGGTAGTCAAGCTTAAAAAATGTGTATGCACTAAAAAACTTGTATGTGTTATAATGTGTACATGTTATATAACATGCATGCATTTTATAACACATATGAGTCATTTATTTAAAAAATTAAATACCTTTTAGAAATGCATACACATTTTAAATCACGTATGCGTTTTGTAGCTCAAAATGTGTATGCATTTCTAAAAGGTATTTAATTTTTTAAATTATCAAGCAAATAAAGAACGTGTATGTGTTTCATAACACGTACATGTTTTTACAAAACACATGCATTTTTAAAATTTTGAATCCCCAACCCACATGCTGCCTCAGTTTTAGGCTTAGGAAAGGCTTGGCAACCCAACCTTTAGCCTTTGACCTACAACTAAAAACCATGGAAAGTTCAAGAGATGTCCAACATTGGCAATATGGTTGATGGACTTTTTTCCTAAATCAATCTATGAAATTAAAACCCATTAGAGAACACGATGTCCAACTTCCAAATATATATATATATATATATAAGATTGGATTATATTTGTTATTTTTTAATTAATTTCTAAGCAAACTAGTCCATAAACATGAAAAATTAGACATTTAAAAAAAAAAATTAATAACTTTTTTGGTTAATTTTCTTGTAAAAAAAATATATGGCATTAGTCTTTAGATAAGTCTCTACACAATGAAAAAAAAAAGATTGAAATAATGTCTAGTTTCGGTCCAATTATGTTGTTTGTGCACATTGATTTTTTAAAACAATAATTAAGGCTAATAAAAATTCAATAAAAAAAATTTAGAAAAAAATTACAAAAAATAATCCTCATCAATCTTCATGTTGTTAGCTATCTTTCCCCAAAATGAATTAGAAAAATACTTTTATTTCGGTCAAAAAGTGGTTTTCGTACATGCATATGGTATGGTAAAAAGGACATTTAAAAAGTGGTTTTTATACATCCCCATCAAAACTCAATTTCTATCATCTAGGTATTTGAATAAATTACATATTTGGAAACTAGATTCAAAATGCTAAATTTCATGTTATTGACATTTTTTAATATTCACTATGTAAGTGCATCAAATTTTCATTCCAAGTGTGAAATATTCTAAAAAATAGAAAAAACACTTCCACTTTTTGAGCTTTTTGTAGACCCAACTTCTTGAATCATCCCTACACAATTCCACAAATTAAGAGGATAGTTTCATGATGTGATTAGAAATCATTCATAGGATCAAAATTTAGCGTTTTCTAGAGAATATTATTCTTAATGGGTTTAGCTTGAAATACTTGAAGATCAAACACAGGTGAGACATATTGCAAGTATAAATTTGTCAACTCTTAAGAATAGTAAGCTTAAAGTTGTTGATGATCAAACTTGGACCCTTAAATTTCATAGGTCAAAATTGAAGCAGGGAATTGAAATTGTGGTTGAACTCATTTATACCCAAGGTAACTCTTTCCTTGTTGCTTATCAATTACAATTCTAGTGTACTAACAATGTGGAAGAGTATGAGGCTCTCATTCATATGATGCTCGCGATCAAGAAAAAGGTTAAGGTTATTAAGGTGTTTGGTGACTTGGAGCTAGTGGTCGAGCAAGTCAAAAAGAAATATATTTTTCATTACAAGTGTCGATCTAGTTATCGACACTGAATGTGGGACCTAATATAATATTTTGATGCCTTTAACATTACTCATATACCATGAATATTTAATCAGAGAACAAATGCTCTAACTACTACTGATAGGACTCTAGAAAATATGAGCACTTCTGAAAGGATGCAAAATGAGGAATTCAAATACTTTTCTTCATAAGTTGCACTAGCTAGTGGGAAAATTACCAACACTCATCTAGGATGGTTTTGTGATATCGAATTCATTATGCAAGTTCAATAGGAAAATGATTCTCATTGTTCACAAAATTTTATAGCAAGTGGGTTGCATTTGGAAGGAGGTTTTCCACTAAGAATGGAGGCTCCTAAATTGGTAATGGAATGTATTAACAAGTATGATTGAAACAAGAGGGTCATTGAGAAAGAAGGGAGAGTCTATGCAGACCTCTCTGTGAAAGGAATTATATATACATTCAAGCCCCACACATCTCACCAGATGAATTCGTTGGGCATAAAAACCTTGGCCAAAAAATATTTGAGTGTAGAAAAACATAATAGAAGGACCATGAATGCAAAATGGTTCCAAGTGGAGATTAATATGAAAATGAAGGAAATTCCAAGGTTCGCATTTAACCAGGATGTTCAACATATCATAACCCTATTAAGTAGGATTGTTGGACTCAAAGATGCCAATTAAATTCAACCATAGATGTTCAAACTCATAGAAAAGATAATTGAAGACCATGTGCAAATTCATTGGGGAAGATTCATTAAAGATAAGATGCATGAAAAGATAAACGCGTTCTCTAAGTCCCAATGGTTTTATATCTCTTCCTATATTGTTTATTCATGTGACTTAATGGAAATTATTCAAGGATTGAACAAAGAACTTGTTACCTTGGGTAGAGAACTAGAAAATAATTTGATATATCCCATTTACACTAGATCACCATCCATAGATATCTAGAGGATTACTGGATGGTTAATGATGTGTTCTCTATGAAGTTAGTGAGAATGATGCACAAAGTGGCATTTAGTTTGTTAGGGGTATTCAACTTCCCACTTTCACCTACATTAGAGTGAAAGGATTTGAAGGATACCCCTTCATTTTTCCCATGTATCCAATGGAAGAATTGATATTGGTGGAATTGGTGAAACAAATGAAGCCTTCCCATACTCTTTTCTTAGTAGCATGCAAGACATGTTCTATCAAATTTCCCATTACAATTGGGAATACAAAGGCAATATGGCTAAACAGGTTGATATGTGTGAAAAATAATTGAAGATGTATAATATGGAGTTCTTTACACTCCAAAGAAATAATTATGATCTAGAGGGAAACCTTGCCAAGAAAATAGGTGGCTAGTATGCTGATGTGTATGATTTAGAATTTTTTTCCTTAATTGTGATGATGAGTAGTAGATAATAAGCAATCAATTATATCAAAGGTTGTCATTACAATCAGTAAGGATTCTAGGACTCCATGATATTTCGAAGAAGTTGGATAAAGATGATGGAGAGGTTTTCAATCCAATTTGTAATTTAGAGAAAATTTATGATTAACCTATCCCAGACCCAAATTATGAAAAAGAAGAGAAAAGTTAACATAGTAGAGGCATCTGGACATCTTGAGGAGAGAATCCCCAATGAACCAAGTCAGAAAATTTCAATGACACCAGCTAGCCACTGTAAAGAAATTGTGGCCAATAAGGCTAAGGAAACACTAAAGCCTAAGGCAACATTTTCTTCCAAGGAAAAGTTGAAATTTCAACCTATGAATGATGAATAGGTGAGAATGAAGACACACACTTGTGCTAAAAAAAGGTCTGCATCTCAAATTGTTGCAAAATTATTCAACTCTCCCCCTTTAGTTAATATGGTTGCAATGAAACAAACACTGGGAAAGACTCCTATGATTGAAGAGGAGAGTTCTAAGCTAAATGAAGAAAAATTCAGAGAAAAATGGGAGAAGTAGATAGCTATGCTGAAACAAGTTGAAGAAAAATGATCTAAGGAGAAACCCATGGTGCAATTGGTAGTGGAAGAAGTTCCAGATACAAGGTCAATTCCTATAGATACTGAAGAAGAACATTTCATAAGAACACTGGCCCGAAAGGTATGACACTCTAAAAATCTTGATGAAAGAAGAACAGAGGATACTGCAAGTCAAGATCCCATTGAAAATATTATTATTGAAGATACAGTTCATGACCAACATCTGAGAGGTAGTAGTAAAAATGATGATGAGAAACTACAAGTTTCTAAGAAATCAAGAGAAGACCAAGTTGAGATTGTTAATGTAGAGCCTTCACAAACCTTGGTTGGTGAACTAATAAATTAAGAAAACCCATGTGTTTCAAGAAAAAAATAAAGTGATGCCCCAAAGACTAATGTTGAACACATGGCAAGATAGGAGAATACATGTCTTAAGAAGGAAGAGATAGTGACCGTCAAGATAATTTAGAATCCTGGCCACGAAGGACAAAAATGTTCAATATTTTGGAGGTGTCATAGGAAATGTTGGTTCAAATGGAAGAGTTCCTGAGCATGCAGATAATCAAGAACAAAGAAATGTTGAAGAGGGGTATGTGCAGGATCATCATTGAAAAAATAGGCCCTTAAGTGGCAAAAAATTCAGAAAAATCAGAGTTAGGTAACTTGACATAAAAATTTGAATAATTTATCTATATTATTTCAAAAATATGTAAGAATAAAATATGTAGCAAATTGAATGTAGTTTCTAAACTACTAGGTTTATTTTTATTTTTAAATATATATTTCATGAAAATTTGAAATTTCAATGCAATAGTACTTAAATTTCAAGGAAAAAAAAAGTTGCCCGACCACCCTAACCACAAAAAATGATAATATTTTTTTATAATATTTTAGATATAAGTAGAGGACTCATGTTAGATGTGATAAATATTTTTTTGTAATTTTTTTTTCAAGTAAATAATTAATTATGATTTTTATTACAACTTTTAAAAAATATAAAAACTGTATGTCTAACCACCTTAACTTAGTCAAAACTTCATGAAATTCAATTTTTATTATTTTAATCCTATAGTATGCAAAGCATAGAATGTGATGCATGTTTTGGATTCAAAAATGTGATACCATTTGAAATCTATAGATGTTTTTCAATCATCCTATCAATTAACACTTTAGTCGTAATTCAAATAGAAAATGAATAATAATTATTTATTAAATTCAAAGTAAAGCATAATTTATATTGGTGGAAATCTGAGAATCTCCTTTAAAACCCCTTTTCATTTCATAAATTTTGCGTAAAAAAAAAGTTGTTAGCCACATATCCTACAAATAACCATCATATTGCCACTTTTTGGCCCATCATGATCTTGCACATACCTAGAGGCAGAACAAAATGAAGAAGCACCTGATTGGTTAGTTAGGGAAATGGCTCCATTGTTGGAGGTGGAACTAGTGCCTCTAGATATAGGAAGTTTAATGCAAGAGGGTTTGTGTAGGATCATGATGGGCCAAAAAGTGGCAATATGATGGGTATGTGTAGGGTATGTGGCTGATGACTTTTTTTTACCCAAAATTGATGAAAAAAGGGTTTTTAAAGGATATTCTCAGCTTTCCACCAATATAAATTATATTTTACTTTGAGTTTAATAAATAATAATTATTTATTTTCTATTTGAATTATGACTAAGGTCTTGATTGATCTGATTGAAAAACATCTATAGATTTCAAACAGTATCACATTTTTTGAATCTGAAACATGCATAACATTCTATTTTTCGCATACTATAAGATTAAAAAAAATGAATTTCATGAAGTTTTTACCGAGTTAAGGTGGTTAGACATAGGAGTTTTAATATTTTTTATAAGTTGTAATAACAAATTCATAATTAATTATTTACTTAGAAAAAAATTACAAAAAAATATGCATCACATCAGGAGATGAGTCCTCTACTTATGTCTAAAATCTTATAAAAAATAATTATCATTTTATTGTGGTTAGGGTGGTCAGACAAACACCTACTTATTTTTTCCCTGAAATTTAAGTACTACTACATTGAAATTTCAAATTTTCACCAAATAGATTTTTTCTTTTTTAAATATACCTAGTAGTTTAGAAACTACATTCAATTTGCTATAGATTCTATTCTTAGATATTTTTGAAATAATATAGATAACTTATTCAAATTTTTACGTCAAGTTGCATAACTTTGTTTTTTCTAAATTTTTCACCACTAAAGGGCCTTTTTTTCCCATGATGATCTTGCACATACCCAAGAAGTGGAAACCCATAATCGTAGATGTAAAGCAAAGAAAAAACATGTTATCAAGAAGAATGTAGATGGATGGAGAACACTCTATATAGCCACTCTGGTGGGAGATAAATGTTAGCATGAGACGACACCTAGGGATTATAGGGTAACCACCATTAATGTCATAAATTCATTCCGGGGACAAGAATCAAAAGAAATGAAGATGAATTTAGAAACAACTATCGCTAGGGTACAAAAAAGTAAAAAATAAATAAAAGAGAGCTAAAGGAGTGGATTTCCTGCCTAGAAGGTTTTTTCAAGTCATTAGCCTAATCTGATCAAGCATAGATTGGATTTCCTCAAAATCCAATACTTATGTCTAAAGAACAGGTGGATGCCATTGCAACACTTTACCATAAGCTAAGCATATTTGAAGAAGGGATGGAGAATATGGTGAGGAAAGGGGAAGAGTTAATCATAGATGTAGTTGGGAAATATAAGAAGGCATACCATTGGTGTGAAAATTACAAGAAATTAGAAGGAAATTGTCATTTTTTCCAAGAAAAAATTGATGTAGAGAGGCAAAATTTAAAAGCTCTTATTCAAAAAAATGTCTTAGAGTTGGTAAGTGAGAAGATAACCACATAACAAGAAGTTCGAATGTTTGAAAAGAGGAAGAAACAAGTGAATTGGGAATGTGACACTTTGGTACAATATGTAGAAGGATTTGAAAAGGTCATTGAAAGATGTAAGAAACTAATCAACATGTTAAATAGGTGTATGACAACTGAGAGGGGGGGTGAATCAATTGTCACAAAATTCAAACTTAAAACTCAAACACTTATCAATTCCACAACCACACTATTTTGTTATTAAGCAAGAGCATGAAACACAAATAACAAAAAGTAAATCAACACAATGAACACCAATTTTTTTTATGTGGAAAACCAAATAAGGGAAAAACCATGGTGAGGGTTAAATCACAATATAAAAATATTATAAAACTGAATACAAAGGCTCACTACCAAGGGCTCACTGCCCCGAAGAGGACTCACTGTCCAAGTACAAAGGGTCACTTCCTACAGAAAGGACTCACACATCCGCGGCTTGAATAAGGATTACAAAAACATTTAGCTCACTACCTTCATGAATCCAACACAATGAAGAACTGTTGTCTCAACTCACTCACACACACTTCAACTTGCTTTTATACCATCCTCAACCTTAGAAAATTTATCCAAGGTTAGCTACAAATACCTCATTTCTTAAATTCAAATTAGGTTGGCAACTCAACATTCCCACAGTAGAAAGGAATGAGAGTGGACCAATAATTTTTTTTTTCCAAGATTATAAATAATATATCGAATCAACCACACTCTTCCTTAATTAAATTTTATTCTTTGAATGAAGTGTAAACACTAGGTCAACCAAACCTAATGAAAACACAAATGAACATTGATGTGCATGCTTCCCAACAAGAAGATGACATGTGGAAACCACAACATGATTCCTTATGTGCAAGAATACATGTCAGATTCCTTTGTATACATCTACAACAAAAACAACAAAATTCAAAAATTAAACACCTATCACTAGTCCATCTGGACTATACAAACTCATACTAAAACACTAAAGCATGACTTATGGATCGCCAAACTTTAAACCTCTTTTCCAGAGAATAGAAAAAACCTTCATAAGACATATCCTAGATCCACAAGATCTGAAATAAAACCATGGAGGACTGTAGAGTAGAAAAATTTCTCCCAATCCATAAAAGACCAACTCTGCTAGAATAGTTCACATACCGGTGAATGTAACTTTCACATACCATCAAACTAGAAGCTAAAACTTAGGAGATATCACAACTAGATCATCATTATCAAATCGTCAGATCTGTACAAGCATAGGATCAATACAAGAGAAATACAAAGCACATATCAGAGCATATTTTGATCACTTTCATCACTATGACTTCTCTTCTTTATTAATTTTCTCAAAAGCTCTTGGAAACTCTTCAAACCAACATATCAACAACACCATAAAGATAGCTCCATGTACTCATAGCATCGCAACAACATCTCAACTATACATGTACAATCTGCAACTTACTAAACTATGTTGACATCAATGACAACATTAATGACAACACCACCAAAGCTTTCTCATACTTGCAACAATATTCCCCTTTGTCATTGATGGAAACACATGATGTGAAAAACCATCAAAGACAACAACCTGCACAATATTCTAGGATAACACCTTCTCTTCTTCTACAACTATTTTTCACATGACTTTCTCTCCCCCTTTTACAACAATGGAAAAGATAAACAACTTTGATCACTCCCCCTTAGGGTTACACTCATAATGCAACATTGGGAATATTTTCTACTCCCCTGTGGAGTAGAACCACTTATCATTCTAGATAAATAAATAATGTATGAATTCACTAGATTGATGCACCTTCATGTGCACTTAGTTTGAAGGGCCAATGACCCCCAATCTTTCCCTAAGATGCTTAAAAGTATCCTTTGGAAGAGCCTTAGTAAATATGTCTACACTTTATTCCTTCTTTTTTCACATACTCCAATCTGACTTCATTATCCAACGCTTTTTCTTTTAGGAAATGATATTTGATAGATATGTGTTTTGTTCTTGAATACATAACCAGGTTCTTTGAAATTTTTATTCCACTTGTGTTTTCACAAAAAAAAAGGCTCATCACATATCACTCCAATGTCTTTCAGATTTTGCTTCATCCACAAAACTTGTGTGCAACAGGATGTTGCAACAGTATATTCTACCTCTATAGTGGATAAAGAAATTGAGTCTTGATTTTTACTCAACCATGAGACTTTAATCTTCCACCAAGAAAGAAAGAACCACCACTGGTACTCTTCCAATCATCTACACATCTAGCACAATCAACATCGGTGTAAGCACTCAGGGTGAAATCATCACTCTTAGGATACCATAATCCATAATTTGGTGTACCTTTAAGATATCTAAATATCATCTTTACAGCTGTAACATGTGCATCTTTAGGATTTTCTTAGAATCTAGAAACTAGATATATTGCATGGATAAAATACGGTGTTGTATCAGTAAGATACAATAGTCCACAAATCATAGATTTTTATTTTCTCTAATTAGTCTTAACATTTTCATCATCTTTGCTCAGTTTACATCTAGTCACCATAGGAGTACAAACCAGTTTGGAATCATCCATCCCAAACTTCTTCAATAGGTCTCTTACATACTTAGATTGTGAAATGAATATCCCTTTATCATTTTGATTCAATTGTAGAGCAAGGAAGAAATTCAATTCACCAATCATAGACATCTCAAATTCTTTCTGCATCTCTTCAGCAAACTTTTTACACATGCCTTCATTTTCACCAAAAAATGATATCATCAACATATACAACTACTATCAACATATTTTAACCTTTCAACTTGAAGTAAAGATTGTTGTTAGCAGAGCCTTTGCTAAATCCTTTCTTTGTTAGGTATCTGTCCAATCTTGTATACCAAGCTTCGGGAGCTTGCTTCAGTCCATATAATGCCTTCTTCAACTTACAAACCATGTCCAGTTTTTCAGACAGTTGAAACCCTTCAGGTTGTTCCATGTACACTTCTTCCTCCAATTCACCATTCATAAATGTTGACTTAGCATCCATCTAATACACTTTGAATTCTTATGGGAAAAAATGCCAAAAACATCCTAATAGCTTCCTTTCTGGCCATAGGGGAAAATGTCTCTTCAAAATCTACACCTTCAACTTGTGAATATCCCTTGCATACAAGTCTTGCCTTATTCCTTACAACTTCTCCACTTTCATTTAGCTTATTTTGAAACACCCATTTTGAGCCAATCACATTTGTATTCATAGGCCTAGGGACTAGTTCCCATGTTTGATTCTTTTCTATTTGTTGCAACTCTTCTTTCATAGCTTTCATCCAACTCTCATATTCACATGCTTCACTTATAGATTTGGGTTCAATTTTAGAAAGTAGACACAAATTTACCTCAGCTACAACTCTACTTCTTGTCTTCACACCTTCATTTTTATCTTCAATTATCCATTCCTCTGGATGATTCTTCTATACATAGTTAGGAGTCTTAACAACAAGTTTTGACTCATTCTCTACTTCTTCTTCTTCCACTTGTTCTAATGACAACTATCACTTTCCACGTGCTACATTTCAATTTTCTTTTATGATTCTCTTTGATAGGCCTAAGTTCAAAAATTTTGGGGCCTTGTTCCTATAAAAGGTTGTTTACTATATTTTTATTTTAAGTTCAAAATTTGTGGATGTTGGAGAACCAAAACTTCATTAATTTTTGTTCTATTTCATGTTTTTGTTCCATTCCAAATTAAAAACTTGTATGTTTCACTAGAAGTTTATCAATATTAGAGCCAATTTGAATGCTATCTCCTAATATGAAATCTTACATAGTTGACTATAAGAAAAGAGTATGTGTTGTTCCATTTAGGGGTGCGTACTAACACTATCCAGTGGAAAATAATCCCCCATCTCTTTAAAATATCATATCATTTTGTGCCTAGTTGTGAAGAAATCTAGTGACATAGGGAATGGTTTTCTTTGGTTTGGTTATTTCTTTCAAGGCATGCAAAGATGATACCTTGGAGAAATTTTACTTTTTTAGCAATTTTTTATGCTTTATTTTCGAATAGATGTTTAAATTTTAGAAAAAAAATTTAAAAAGAGATGAATGGATGGAGTTTTATTGTAAATATTTTGATTATGTGATATTGTTGAATGCTTAAAGCTGAATTTACCTGAGTTAAAGAAATTTATTTGAATTTCATGAAATTTTATTGCAAATTTGTCAATTTCATGTAGTTGTTAAATGATCAGACCAAGATTGTATTTTTCTTATCTTTATGATTCCTTTGAAAATTTGAGACCTAAAAATCATTTACCCCTCTTGATTAACAACATTATTACAATTAACCCTAATGCAAACCTAGTATGGTCAAGACCTAACATAAACGAGGCTTGGGATTAAGCTGAGTTATCCTAATATTTAGGTTGTCTTAGCGCAATCTTTCAAGTAAAGATAGGTTCCCATGGTGCGTCTATGAGGATTTATCTACACTATTGGTGTTATAATAATATCATTGTCAACACCCTTCAAATCCTTGAAATTTCTCTTGAATGCTCTTGCTAATGTTCACTTAAATGATTTAGGTGCTCTCTTGAAATTATAGGATCTTAGCCTGAAAATATTGGATGAAATTAGTGAAATAACCTTGTATTTATACATATCTTGACATTAATTCCTTAATTTCAAATATCACAAGACAACATTGAATTATAGATTTGAAATCATTGAAATACTGCCAAAACCATATTTCAAAGGAGGTCCTTTGTGTAAGTGAGGACCCATTCACCATACGGTGAATGGGTCCTAAGCCACTCACCTAGGACACACATCATTCAATGTTAAATCTTGTGTAAAAATAGGGTCATAAGACTAAGTGAGGACCCATTTTCCCTATGGAAAATGGGTCCTATATCACTTACCTAGGACACACATCTTTCAAAGTTAAGTGTTGTGAACTGGTATTTATGAATGTCAGGCTTTATCCCTCAGAAATTGCATTTAATTAGGCTTGGGTTTGAATTAAAGGGGCCAACTAAGGAAAATTAACCTCAATCAATTAATAAATCCCTAGATTAATGTGAAAGTGTAAGGATACACTATATAACATCAAAAACAAGGCACAATTAAGTCCATTTTAAGTTTAAAAGGGCTCTAAACTTAATGTGAATATGAAAAACATATTACAACGCTAAATTAAGGCATAATAAAGCTCATTTATTTACTAATTGTTCCCAAATTAAGTGTGAAAAAGGGATAATTTTTCTTACACTACAAAATGTACTTAGAATAAGTTAGTAATTTGATATTAATCAATTAATGGAATTAATTTTTCGTTTTCATTTCTAAAAAAAATATCCAAATGTTCATATTGAAACATGGAGTGAAAATAAATATCACCATTACCTAATATTAATATGATAACTAATAGTGTAGTGATAGTGTAAAAAGGATATATAATGTACAATTATATTATTTTCCATAATCTCTTATAAGGATTCTTTCTAAAATATGGTTTCATCAAATTAAGGTAGAAACATCATTTAATGTTTTTTGACAAGTTCAAGTTTTTTCATGTGATCCATATGTCACTCTAACCTTTGCTTCAACTCTTTTTTGTAAATATTATGGTGAATCACTCATTATTTTTTATATGTTATATAACCAACACTAGATGGAAGTGCATAAAATCCTCCAAAAAACTAAGTTTATGCCTCTAGTTCATTTCATTCATAAAAAGAAAGGATTTTACTACATTATTCTCATTTGTTAAAAAAATATGTCAACCACTACTCCTATGGGTTGGATTATATATGTCTCCTACTTTTTCTTCTTCTTTTATAACACCTTTCTAAAATAATATGTGAACCACTGCCATCACCTTTCACATCATACCCTCTACACTTTCATGGGTCTAAAATTGTTGCTAACCAATATGATTCATTGAATACTTTTAATTCTTTTATTTCCTCTCTTGTTTTTTGGGGTTTTCGGCCTAATACCAACCATCCACCTCCACTTATATTTTTACACTTCCCATCACATCCAACCTTCCCAATAAATATCTCCACTTAGAAAAATTATTGGAAAGACTCCTCCTTATGTGTAATGTTATTCTCTCTAGAGATCAGTGTTAAATAACCAAGATACTGAGAAGGTGGGGTGAATTAGTCTCTTCTTAAATTTTTTGAACAAAAACCATCCAATTATTCTAATGCACAAAACAATATAGATAATCAATAGCATTAGCAAAGCATGAAATCATTCAACACATGAGCACCAAGATTTTTATGGGGAAAACCCAAAATGGGAAAAACCACAGTGACTGTGACCTCACAATATAGTATAACTAGTTATAGAATATTACAAAAGATGGTGGCTCACTGCTAGGACTCCTGTCTAGAAACAAAAGGATCACTACATACAAAATTATAAAGATAGAATGGCTTACAACCACAAAATGAACTAATAATGTACACCTAACTAGTGTTGATTCAGTTTTGGTGATTCTCAATAAATAAACTTAATGCACTTCATCATCTTTGCACTTTTCACATCCATAGCTTCACTATCACTACTACTTCTACTATGCAATCTTCAAATCTATCCAACATATATACTCAATCCATCCGCAAGAATCAATTAGGTCAAGCTAATTAGATGCAATCCTTATTCACCAAAAATACCAACTGTTAGCTTCAAGCTTTCACAAGATCTTTCCAAACAATAAATCAAAATGTGTACCACACTTGATCATGTCGACATAGACCTACGATAGGTCACACATATATCAGCACAACAAAAGTTAATTCACCATAGTTTCAACAATTCTTGAAGTCATCCAAATATGGGCTTAATAACAAAGAGAAATGTTGATTCACCATACGACCATTTGAGCATGACAGATTCCAAACACACATCCTTTCGACATCCAATTTTTTTTCCCAAAAATCGCAAACAATGGTAATTGACTGTTAAGAACTGGGGATCAAATGTAAGACCCCACTTTGCATGTGAATAATGCAATCTTAATTTTGTTATATACTTATAGATGCTTAGATATATTTCAGGCAATGCATAGTGTGATTTCATGAAAATGTGCTTGTATTTCATTTTGAAATGTTTTATTATCATTTCCATGGAAGTATTAGGCACTTGTAAACTATGAATGTGGATTGGAATTTTAATGAAATGGTTGCACAATTAAATCTTATTTTAGTTACCAAATTAATGTGATATATGATTGTTGCTTATGATTTCATTGGTAATGTGCAGGAAAGAAAAGAGGTGCAAATATGAGAACACAGAACCAATGAGAACAAATTGAAAGACACCATTTTGTGCTTATGTACTTGATTTCCTTATTTTGGAGCCGAGGGAAAATAGTTACTATGTTTATTCTTTTGGGTTGAAAGGTTATTTAATTGTGTCATGTGAGATGTAAGTTGGGGTTAAGGTTTATGAACCCTTATCCAAGTGTGAAACTCGGATAGAACCTTAAGTGGGACTTTAAAGAGGGTTGTTGGTCAATTTCTTTAGTTGGGATACAAATATAAACCCCCTAGGGTCTATACCATAGTTGTAGGGGACAAGTGGGCATGCAATATGGTCCCAAGGACATGATTTGACCCTTCAAAATTCCACTTGAAAGGGTGTGACGAATTTGAGTCTTTGGGAGTTGGGAGAAGTGACTTATCACTTCTCCACCACACTCCCCAAAGTTCATTAATGAACTTGGAAAGAGCATCAAATCTCTCACATGTGTGAAGCCACCTTGTAAGGATTGTTGGGTAGAGTGTCATAGTACATTCCCCATCTCCCCAAAAGTCTCACACATGTGTGAGAACTTGTGGGGATGTGTGTTGAAAGATCAAATGAGAGAGTGACAAGTGTCTCTCTCTCATTCGGGTGAATTCAAGTTGAATGCCTATATACTTGGATGGAAAAGAGGAAATGGATGTTACCCACTTCTCCTTTTTGGAGAACTTTAGTGGAGATGGCAGAAAGAATGAGAAGAGGAGAGGAGTCCACCTCTTTGAGAAGAAAGTGTTCAAGATGGCTTGGCTTGAAGAAAAGATGGTTGAAAGAGTTCAATCCCTTCATCAAAAAGAAAGAAGATAAGTTCTTATTTCCATTTACTCTTGTGTATTTGTTGTAAGAATGTGGCATGTTGTATAGATCATGGTTGAACATAGAGATTAGGGAACCTAGATGCATGAAATTCAGAGCTATGTCATTATTGTTCCTTTGTAAGAATTTGAAAAACTCCATTGATCATCTTGGAGGTGAAAGACTACCTTGCTCGGGGGTATGGCTAGAGCCCATGAGGATCCATGATGCCATTATGGTAGGGTGGAGAGCAAGCCTTACTGATTTGTGTGTATTTCTTTGTATTAGTAGATATTGTTGTAATATTGAAAGTTAGTATTTTGCTAGAAAATGGGAAGATGAAAAGAGCAAGCCTTACTGATTTGTGTGTATTTCTTTGTATTAGTAGATATTGTTGTAATATTGAAAGTTAGTATTTTGCTAGAAAATGGGAAGATGAAAAGAGCAAGCCTTATCATATGTATGTTTCTTTGCATTATCAAATAATGTGTGTAGTATTGTGAGTTGACATTTTGAGGTAGAAGGAAGAGTTGGAATAGAGCAAGCCTTGTTTAGTTTTATGCCATCCACTGTATTCCTTAAAATTAGTTTTAACACGGAAAGCTAGTGACTATTGTAACATGAAAGAAGATGGAGAAAGAACAAGCTTTAATCCTTTATGCATTGTCCACTATGCTTCTAACATTGATTTGTAGTACTAAATTTTTATATTTTGTTGCAATGAAAAAAAAAAACATGTATACTTTGGGATTTGTAGAAAAATACTTCCTTTACAATCATTTAAGTAATCACTGGAAAAAAAAAGAGAATCCTTATATCATTGAATGGTTATGTGTTAAATCATTGCAATAGCATGGAAATACTTTTGTTCAGTTTTAATGATGGAAGAACGTATAAAAGAGAAACAAAAGGAAAGCATAAATAGGCTTGGGAAATAAGGTTTGAATGGACTACTGGTTATCTCATTCTGAACACACACACACTTTCCCCAATTCTACGTATGTTCCGCAAGGAGATTGTCCAATTATTCTGCATCGCTTGAGAAAGTGTGAAAAGTGCTTGTCTACCAGTGAATATTTCTGTGTAAGCCAAATCAAGAAAACAATGTAAGAGTCAAACAAATGAATAAAATTGTACAACTATTCTATATTCACTCTGTATGGTTACCATGGGGGTATGCGTCCCATTTGCAAGAGTTATAAAGAATCTATATCAACTTTAAGATCTAGTCCTTTTTAAATCCATGAACAAATCTACTTGTTGGAAGAATGGTTTGCATGCACTCTTCGAAAAGAAAAAAAAGAAACCTATGAACAACAACTATTCTATGTTGTAGTGGCAACTATTGCTCTGATTTTTTTAAATATGTTTCTCCTTAATACTGCACCAGATATCCTGTCTAATTCTAAACAAAATGAAATGATAAATGCCTACCCGCGACCTTTGTTGGTAATACAATAATCATCTATTTAGAATGTATGATAGGAATAAAAAATAAAGGAAGACAAGGAAAAACAAAGTATGTGCACTGTGGAGTCCTCAACACTATCTGGTTAATTCAACAAAACAATAACTAACAGCCTTAGAACTTATTCCAATAGGCACCCTCCATGTGTATGTACTCATCCTCTTATCACTTCTTCATTTTTGGCACCTCCAACTTTACATTACCCAGCACAGGGATTAAGCAAGCAGTGCACTCCAGTCAAAATCCCCATCTCATTCTATCACCAATCCCTCTCTGGTTTTAGTCCATTTGACCTGTAGTTTTCCCCACTCAGATCAAGCCTTAATAAGAATAAAGAAGAAACAAGTAAAATATATGAAAATGGGAGAACTTGTTGGAGGAAATGAAGCGTAGAGATTTTGTTCTTCTCTGCCATGCTAGCACAGGGGTCTATTTTCCATGCAATAATATGTGTGATTTAATGGTAGTTGGTGAAAAAAAAAAATATAAAAAAAGAAATTAAAACATCACTCTGTAATCTAATAAATGAAGTCGGCATAAGACTGCGATTTACTCCCTCTTTTGTCAAATCATCACAGTAAAACGTGTTGCCAAACCAGTCTCAAATCTAAGGTGTCTCCCTTTGTATGTTGTGCCGAGTAGAAGCTGAGCTACCATTCATATGACCATGTCTGAACATTAATTGGAGGGAGAAAAGTGTCTCATCTGGTCGTATTCTTTACAGGCAGGATACTCTATTAACCCATTCCATTATGCTATCTTCCTCAGGCAGACCCAACGTTACCGTCTGAGTCGGCTACTTCTTGTAGTAGTGAGTCAAATCAGTATGACAGTGTCCTTGATATACACTATCTTCCTCAGGCAGACCCAGCGTTACCATCTGAGTCGGCTACTTGTCGTAGTAGTGAGTCAAATCAGTATGACAGTGTCCTTGATATGCAATAAATTGATACCGCCACTGCTTCTAACCATCAAAACAAAAAAAAACTTTTGGTTCAGTCAACATCGGTTCGCCCATCCTTTGTTCAACCCGCTTGGCCGAGAAAGAGATGTTTACAATTTTTCACAGAGGTTAATAAAATATCGGATATGTGTTATCATTGCTGCCTCCCTCGTTTCTCTATATAAAGGGCATTCAACAGTTAAGATATCCTTGCTTGGGGAAAACTATGTTTCGCTGCAACCTGCATTGATATCATCTGTGGGAATTGAAAATTCAACTTGTAGCTCCACCGTATCTTAAAATACAGTTAAAGTTCAAGCCTGTGAGCAATGTGAACATGACTTTATTTTCTATGAGCCAATTGTAGTTTAACTTTCAAGTTTTAAATATCAAGCCGTGGTTAAGTGAATGTGTGCAAACCTAAATTTAGTATTAATAATGAGATTAGTGGATCGTAACTATATTATTATTCTCAGAATATTAGTACATACTTGAATTTAATATTAATAAGGATAACAATAGATCTGGCCTCGGCAACATGATAATCAGGAATTTATTGCCTGTACCTTAATGAGATTTACCTTACCTTTGAAATACTAAATGTTCATTGTCACATTAAACATTGTGAGTTAATTGAGGATTATCCAATTATTGGTAACGCCAACTATCAAACTGCTAGAATTGCCTTTGGCATGGCGGTAGCTCCAGCAATAATTCAATTAATGATTTACTCTATGAATCAATCTTCTCTTGTTTTAACGTAATTTTGTCTCTATGTTTTATTTTTGATTTTTACACTTGAGTTAAAGTTGCATTGGCACCGTTTCATTCTCAATACACCACTTCAAAAATAGTGGAGGCATGGTACGTGCTTAATAAAAACATTTAGACCTCGATGATTCAAAATTATACATGTTTATTAAGTTCTAAAGTGGGAGGAAATTCATATAAGAGGGGGGGGCAGGGAATATATCCCCACATTCTTAGGAAAAGGTTCTTTTAATTTTAAATATGAAAGTATGTAACCGTAATACTAGGGAATTTTCTAAAAAGGGATAATTCTCTTGTTTATTATCCTTCTTCCTTCCCATAAAAGAGAACTTACTAAAATGTAAATATAACAGGGATTATAATAAGATTTAAAAGTACTCCTTTTTAAAAGAGGGGAGGCTTCTTTCAATTCTTATTATTTTTATTCATTTAAATTTTTTTTAAGATAAATAAATTAATTTTGTATGAATTAATGTCTATTTAATAATATATGCTTCCTATTGTCATATATGTATTATTAAATCTTGTAATTATTTTTAAAGGTTTAGAGTAAATAAAAATATATACATATAAATATGTTATTTATATAATTAAGGTTATATAAATAGGGTGGATAAGTAATTAAACTATTAAAGGTTAAAGTATAAATAAATGAAAATAAAAAAATAAAAAATAAAAAAAATTAGTAGTCAATATTCATTATAAACATTCTACTCATTGTTTTGTAATTTATTTTCAAAATAAAATGTTAAGAGGTAGATTTCTTTGTAAATCACCATGGTGTCATAAGAAGGGTAGGGTTAACAAGTAAAATAATGTCCTATAAACTAAATTTAAAAAAAAAAAAAAAATTAATAGTAAATCAAGTTGATGATATTTATATGATTTCTCCTCCTGAGGACCCATATCATGAAGTTCTACCAAGGACATTAGCTTTCACATGAAAGAGAGCATCAACTTTTGAAGGAGGACAAGATTTTAGTAAACTCTTAATTCAAAGCCCACTTGAATTCATTTTCCATTCCCTTACCTCGCTCTCGAGATGGTGTTGCACGAACTACATCACCTCGTGCACATTGCATGTATTATGCACATGTATGGTTACGATAAGTATTTTGTAATATTCTTTAAAATTGAAAAAAAAAAATTGTTAGGTTTTCTGGATGAATTTTTTTAGGCATGACATCAAAATAACAAAGGATGATAATTGCATACTGTATTATACCAAATCATTATACTAGATCAAGTACCAGTTCAAAATACTAGATTAAGACTTGATCTACCAATTGCAACTCATATATCATGGTGACATCAATGACAACAAAAACTATATAAAAGGATGTTCTTCATTTTTCCAATAATCTCCCCCTTTGTCATTGATGGCAACATGTGCCAAAAACTAAAAACTAGACTTGCAAAAAAAAACTCCTATTTTCAACATCAAGCTCCTATTTACAATACTCTCTCCCTAACAACAGTATCTTTTTTCCACTATCACCTTTTCTCTCCCCCTTTGACATCAAGGAAAAAGGGCATCCCAAAAATTGAAACATGAAAACAAATGAAACAAAGAGACACGTATTAACCAGAGGATGGTGAGCCTTGAATCTCCTTAAGAATACCTTGCCATGTTGAATTTCCATTCTGCCAACTTTCCTTTGTAGCAATCAACATCCTATTCAAAGATTCCAACTCTATCAAATTTTCCTCTGCATCATCTGAAGTACCAGGAGTCGGATTTAACATCTCAAGTTTTTCTACACCTGCCAAAGCCTTGGTGACTAGAGTGTACTCCATTCTTATAGTGTCACTTAACTGATCAATTTTTTTGATAATATCTTCCTTCTGCTAGTGTAAAACAAAGAATTTATCTTTATGCACAAAGATGGAATTCTAGGTTGATATGTCTCTATCTTTAGATATACTATAAGTACCAGAGACAATAGTCAATTGGGACTCAATGGAGTCCATAACAACCTTAATGTTTTGAGTTGCATCCGGCCACTTTAGGAAATAAGCAAGAATAAAATTTTCTTTTTGGTTCACAAATCTACATAGCTTCGAGGTTCGTCTTAACATTTGTATGCACTATAAAACATTTTTCATGCAACACCAACAACCTTTTCTCTGCTATCTTCTCCTCAACCTCTTGTTTTTTCTTTCCACCAAGTCTAGAGGTGTACTCTTTAAAATAATCCAATAAAAATTTCAAATTTTCTATAGGAGTGAGAGATGCATCTATAGATGTACCAAGTGTGTCCTCCTAGATTTCCTTAAGACCATATTTGATGAGTTCAGTTCCTTTCTAATGAGTTTCAAGAATCCCCTTTCTTCAAGATGCTTGCAATGCATCCCCTAGTACCACTTTATGCACTGAAGAAATCTTCTCCACATGTACATACCCTTCAATCATAGGAAGTTGTAGAAGCTTCTAAGGAATTATTTGTTGGAATCTGATCTACGTAGACAACAAGGCTTTCAATATATCATTACTAGAGGAAGGTTCTCTAGAAGACTTGAGAAATTCTACAATCTACTTTTGATTGTCTTCATTTTTCACAGAAGATTCCTTCTTTTTTCTTCCTCTTTTCTTTCCTTTTCTTCTTCATTCTCTTCTTCCACTTTTTCTTCCTCTTCTTCTTTATTTTCTTCCTTTTTAACTTCATCTTTACCTTTTTACTTGTTTTCTTCTCCATCATTTCCTTGATTTTCACCTTCATCTTTCTCTTCCTCAATATTATCTTTTTATCCTTCATCACTATCTTTTCCCTTTTCAATATTTTCTTTTCCATCATTATCATTTTCACCTTCAGTGTGCTCTAGAGGAGCATCATCATGTTTCTCTATTTTTGCTTCTCCATTTCTGGAGGATCATTTTCAACACCTGTATGTAGAGGTATATCTGCATCGATTGTTTCTAAAGGAATTCTTGTATCACCTATATAGGAAGGAATATTTTCTATAACCTCTTCTATAGACACTTCTCCTATCTTAGGTTTAGAATTGGATGGTTGTGAGCCAAGCATACCATACTTTTCAGCTGTGTCCTTTATTACCTTTGCATTTTCCTTATCTTTTTTATCTACTTCTTATCTCCAATCATTAGAATATTAACCCTTTTCTTCATCTTGAACATATCTACACATATATTTTTTAGAGTTTCTAGATCATTTGGGTTCAGAGAAGACTCAATTTTAACAAATGCATCTTTCTTGATTTTCTCTTCAATGTCAATAGCCTTTGATCTTCTTTTCATTAGGGCTACCCAAATATTCTTAGGAACATATTTCTCCACATCATCCCATTTGAATTCCAAAATGATAACATATTGAATGACAACTAAAATTAATGTTTTCCTATCCTCTTTTCCAACATTATCATAATATTTTGTTGTAGGCTTCATCATGTTTTTAAAATGTAAAAAGTATTGAGAGTTTCCTCTGCTTTTAATTAGGGGCCAAAACTTACCGGAATGTCCTTTTGTTCTCCCTAGTTCAGAGAGACTTCTACAAGCATATTTTCCTCCTTCAGTTCTGGTTTGGTGTGCACATGATCACCAAAATTCAGCTCTTTATCTTCCTCAGAGGATGATATAATATGCACTCTCTTAGAACTAACACCTTCAGCAAAGGATAAACTTCCTCTTCTTTTCCTTACCAATTTTGCAGTAGGACCCTCTTCCTCTACATCTGGATCATATGTGACACTAAGTTTATTTTCCCTCAAATCCTTTTCTTTCTTTCCTCTTTTTCTAGAAACCATAAGAGTTTCTTGCCTCTTCCTAGATCTAGTAGTAGGTCTGGAAGGAGCTGAGAACTTTCCTTTATCAACAACACCGAGTTCTACACTTGTTGTAGGAGTTACAGAGGGTTTAGAAGGAGCAGTCCTACTGGATCTCCTTGGTCTTGATGATTCTCCCCCCTTCTCATCACTCTTAGCTCTACTTAGCGCAATCTCCTCATCAGTAAAACCTATTTCTTTTAGCTTCTTTTCAACATTCTTCCTTATTATGGGTTTCATGTGCTACATGTGAACATCCATAGTTTTTTTAGCATAAGTTCCAATTCTAGGTTCATTGGCATCCTTTGGAATTTTTAGTAGTATCTACACATAGCCTTCATTTTCACTTTTCGTGATCTCATAGCCAAGTGGTTGAATCCATATAGTCTAGGGATCAACAACTTCAATCATACATTCATATGAAGAAACATGAAATATTATGTTATTTCTATACTCCTCAACAACTTTCTTTAGAATCCTTTCTCTCTCATTCATATTACTTTTGAACACAACAAAGAATGTTGTTAGAGGATTTTCTCTGTTCTTTATATCACTTAGATTGTGTAAGTAATCAAAACTCTGAAGTGCCACTAGTCTGGATGAATCCCAAAACACCACATCATCTTTCCCAGGAAATCTCTTCATAAAATAGAACAAAAAACATACAATCAATGAGTCAAATTTAAAGGAATAACCTCTTTTCTTTGGTCATCCTCAAATTCTCAAGCAACTATAATTAGCGAAGTTTGCATAGATCATAATTTTAACCATTTCCCACCATATCAAAACTAGAGTATAAATAGTTGTAGCCAAAACAAATTTCTCTCTGTTGCTAGAGTAAAATTTATGACCAATCATTGTACCAACATATTTCATAGCTATATTAGTGATGGACTTCATTGTAAGGGCTCTCTTATCATATTCAACACTGGTGAGCTCGATCACAACCTCATTCTTTACTGTTTTTAGTATGGGTAATGTTTCAGTGTCATAAAGTCCAATTACACCCCTAATTGCCTCCTTAGTTATTAGATGGGGTAAGTCTTACCACAAGAATTTATCATGAATTTTGTTGAGAATAGGTTTCACAAACTTGTCATCAACCACAAAACTAAAACTAGGAAAGTAGTTCCACCTGTCCAATTTCTCCGCGACAACATTTGAGTATTTAGGTTTCACCAAGAAATTGTCTCTAGTGAGCTCATTCTACAAAATATCTATGAATTTTCCATGGTTGAATTCATCTATTTTCACTTAAATGTACATTCTTGTATCCTTTGTCGGCATAACCCCATGAGGGATTGATGAGAAGGCGCCCATAGGGTTGTCTTTGAAGACCTTCATATAATAATTTCTATATGATGGTCTAGGTATTTTTGAAGCATTAAAAACTATAGGGGTTACCATTCTTCTCAATATCTAGTTCATACAACTTCAAAAGATGATATTCACAAACCCATAACAACAGAGATAAGAGAAATAGCTTTTTCTTCAAGAAGAACTAGAGTTAAGGTTTGCATAGATCAAACTCCAAATTGCCACAAAAATGCTCTAAAATTCTTTTCAAATTCTTCAAATGCACAAGTGATTAAAATTCCTTACTAAATTACTTAATAAAACAATGATCTGCCCTAGTTTGCATTAAATGTGGCAAGATACAAAAAGCTACTAACAACATTCTTCACAACACAAAAAACCTTAATTCGCTGTGAAAAAAACATGCCTACATATTTTCTTTTGATTTATTTTGCAAAACCTCTTCCTCACCATTCCTTACAACATATATCCATGTGTCAAAGGCTGACACACCAAATATCTAGGGGGTTTGTACAATTTTATGTTAAAGCTCCCTCTAATACCATGCAAAGTCTAGTTCCCAGAGGAATTGTATGAACCAAATGAGGGAATAGACACATCTGTTGTTTTAGGCTCTTATTTCATTCTCCAAATTTTTTTCATCTCTTAATTTCTTCTTTGTCAAATTTCTTTGCTGGTTCATTCTACTTTACCAGATCAGTCTTCTTTCCCTTTTTACTGTAGCAAACTCTTGAGATATATCCCAGTTTGTTGCAATTATAGCAAACAACATTTCTTTGATTAGTTTGACTTCCACAGACTCTTGTTCTACACTGATTAGATTTATTTCCATACTTGTTGCAAGCACAATAGTAGCCATTAAAAGGTTGATATACCCTTCCTCCATTAAACCAATTCATCATTCGGGTTCTGCATTCACTAGCTTTATGTCTGATTTTATTGCAAGAAAAAAAATTGTCTAGAGAAGGGACCAGAAAACTGATTCATCTTATTTCTACATTCAATTTCCCTATGACCATATTTATTACAGGAAAATCAAACACCATTGAAAGATGGATACCTTTGTGCATTTGGTTGTTTGATAGGAGGTTTCTTAGTAAAGTTCTTTGAGTTTCTTTTTTGTCTCCATTTATCTTAAGTCTTTTGTTTGTTCACTATATTTTGCATAGTCTTGAAACTTTCACTAGAATCATTTCCTAGATGAAATTTGTCTTTAGAAGGACTTTTCCCTACAATTAATTCATCAATCTTATCTAAGCTAGATTTGAAACTATCTTTGCAAAGCTTTGCTTTCTCCAAATCTACTTTCAAATTCACCACTTCTTATTGAATCTTAGTGCATTCATCATTCTTGCTTTGCACTATTTTATTTAGGCATTCTTCTATTCTTTTCTTCTCTTCTACTTGCACTTTCAAACCAATAATTTCTTCATTAGCCTACTTCAACTGATCAATTACTTCCCTATGCCTTTCTTGGAACTTCTTCAATTGCTCTTTTAATTTCTGGACACATTTATTTGCATCTTCAAAATTTTCTTTCAACTCTTTATTTTTATTTTCAAATTTATCAAGATCTTCAAGTGCATCCTAGAGCTCTTCTTTATCATTCATTTTTTCCATCATCAGTATCTCCCCCGAGCTATTAGGCTTATCTAGAGGAACAAGACTCTGATACCAATTGTTAAATATCCAAGATATTGAGAGGGGGTTGAATCAATATATTCTTAAATTTGTTGAACAAAAACCATCCAATTATTCTAATGCACAAAATAGTAAAGATAATCAAGAGCATTAGAAGAGCATGAAATCATTGAACACATGAACACCAATATTTTTACGTGGAAAACCAAAAATGGGAAAAACCACAATGAGTGTTGGCTCACAATATAGTATAACCGGTTATAGAATATTACAAAAGATGGTGGCTCACTGCCAGGACTCACTATACAGAAACAAAAGGCTCACTGCAAATAGAATTAGAAAGATAGAATGGCTTAAAACCACAAAATGAACTGATAATGTACACCTAACTAGTGTTGATTCAGTTTCGATGATGCTCAATAAACAGACTTAATGCACTTCATCATCTTCACACTTTTTGCATTCACAACTTCGCCATCACTACTACTTCTACTACTCTATAATCTTCAAATCTGTCCAACATATATACTCTCTCCATCCACAAGCATCAATTAGATTGACCTAATTAGATGCAATCCTTATTCAACAAAAATACCAAATGTTGGCTTCAAGCTTTCACAAGATATTTCCAAAAAATAAATCAAAATTTGTACTACACTTTATTGTGTCAGCATAGACCTAAGATAGGTCACACATATATCTACATAACAAAATTTAATTCACCATAGCTTCAACAATTCATGAAGTCAACCAAATATGGGCTTAATGACAAAGAGAAATGTCGATTGACCATACAAACATTTGAGCATGAGATATTCCAAACACACATCCTTCCAACATCCAAAAATGTTTCCCAAAAATTTCAAACAATGGTAATAAACTATTAAGAACTGCAAATCAAAATATTGTAGGATGATAATTGCATACTAGATTATACCGAATCATGTATCAGTTTAGAATACCAAATTAAGACTTGATCTAGCAGTTGCAAATCATATATCATGGTGACATCAATGACAAAAAAAACTTGTATAAAAGGATGTTCTTCTTCATTTTTCCAATAATCTCCCCCTTTTTCAATGATGGTGTCTCATATTTGATCCATCCTCTTTCATTCATCCTCATCCTCATATTTGATCCATCCTCTTTCATTCATCCTCATTAACTATGATGGTGTCTCATATAGTACATTAATTATTTGGTTGTAACAAGCTATATTTTTTTAGTAAATATAGTTCATACATCATTTATGCAACCTCCTCCTCATGTATTTTAGTTGTATCCACTATGAATATCTCTATTCCATCTTATATTTCTTATACTAGTCACATATCCTAGCCATCCTTTCCCACCTCTACTTTCCACATATCCATTGTCCCTGACTACTCACTTATTAGCATGTTTAAATTATATCAATTCCAATTATAACTACATGGTTGAACTTTTTCTTTATTGTACCTACTTCTAGCTTCGTCTACACAATATTATTGTCACACTCTTTTCTAATGCCAACTTGCAATAAATAATGTATGCAACATCCTTCCTACACGTATCTAATACACTAGAACACATATGCTACATTTTCTTGTATGTTTTAGCCAACCAAGTCATTTTATCTTATAGTCTCATAGATCAACTACTCTACTACATTAATTTGTACGATGTGATCTATACCTACTTGTACCTTTTTTTTATATTATGGACATCACTTGAGACTCAACAACTCATCAATTATATTATCCTACATTTTTCCATTAATATGGACTCTATCCTCCTCTACCCTACTATCCATGAGATATTTTCCAAAGAAATAGGACCCATTTCTCCACTTTTAGGATGTTCACATGTTATATCAATTCCTTCTTTACATATCAAGGAAATATTTTCCACCATTTTGTAGTTTTTAATCCTCCTCTTTCATGACTTATAAGGATAATTGATACATATACCCAACCATTTCTTACTTCATTATCCAACTATTATAACCTTTTGTTCATATCTCTCAAGATCTTCAACACAATTTAAAATTCATTTAAAAGGTTTCTATTTAATTTTTTTTATATATTCTTCTCAATGGTATCTTTACTATCTTCACATAAATAGATGCACACATTGGAATTTTACAAAAAATACTGATCAATCTCTGAAGGTCATATGCTACAACTCATTGTTGCATAGTTCCAAAACATCAACTAGTTAATTAACAAGCACAATGTGTTGAATATAAATCTTGAAAACATTGGAATATGATAGAAAAAGTGTAGGAATACTCTCCATTAAAACCAAAAACCCAAACTTGCATCTAGGAATAAATATATATTATGAACATGTTACCAAAAAAATCTCACTACTTTGAGTAACTAGCCTCAAACATTCTAGATCAGACTTCAAGATTACCTCTATCAGCATAGATAAAAGAATGGTATTACAACACACTATAGGTAGAATTTGTTTTTTGTCGAGAAATTATTTTATATAATAGTAATATTACATTTAATTCTCATTATTCTATTATCATTACTCCTTTGACATCAATGGTTTATGTGTAGGATCATCATGGAAAAAATAGGCCCTTAAGTGGTGAAAAATTTAGAAAAATTAGAGTTAGGCAACTTGACGTAAAAATTTGAATAAGTCATCTATATTATTTCAAAAATATGTAAGAATAGAATCTGTAGAAAATTGAATGTAGTTTCTAAATTACTAGGTTTATTTTTATTTTTTTAAAATCTATTTGGTCAAAATTTGAAATTTCAATGGAGTAGCACTTAAATTTCAAGGAAAACTAAGAAGTAGGTGTTTGTCTGACCACCCTAACCACAATAAAATGATAATATTTTTTTATAATATTTTAGATATGAGTAGAGGACTCATTTCTCGATGTGATGCATATTTTTGCAATTTTTTTCCCAAGCAGGCCAATTAATTATGAAATTTTTATTACAACTTTTAGGAAAATATAAAACTGTGAGCAACTGACTAATATTAACTTGGTCAAACTTCAGAAATTCATTTTTATTCCATAGTATGCAAATCATAGAATGATATCATTTTGTTATATATTTTTTTCAATCAACTTATGAATCAGGACTTTAGTCATAATTCAAATATAAAATGAATAATAGTTATTTATTAAATTAAAAGTAACTTACATAATTTTGTAGTGGCGGAAAGCAAAGAATCCCCTTTAAAAACCCTTTTCGATTCATCAATTTTGGGTAAAAAAAAGTCATCAGCTACATACCCTACACATACCCATCATATCACCACTTTTTTGCCCATCATGATCCTACACATACAATGACAACATATGTTGAACACAATATATTATGATGATAATAATGAGCACCATACTGCAATGGTACACATGTCAATGTATCAATATGTCATAGGCTAAAATTATGATTTAATATGATCCCATGATAACTCTTTTCAACTAAGATGCTATCATACTAAACATTTTGATAAATATGGGGTCAATATTTCAAAGGGGAGTTAACTAAGCTTTGTAGAACATGTGAAAATAGATATAAACAATTGGAAACATGGCAACAACAAGTCAACCCAAACAACAAAATAACTAGGCATGAAGGGTTTAGGATTTTTAAGTGAAAGTTAAAAAATAGATCATATTAGAGTAGTATAAAGTTTAATAGAATGACCTTTTCTTCTATTTAGGGAGGTCTACTTATTTGAGGGGATTTCCTTAGCCAAACCCTATGTAAGTGTTTCCACTTCCACAATAGAAAATTTCAATGATAAAATGATAATGGATAGGAAGGAATGATGAAATCACAAAGTTTTTCAACTGACCACCCTTCAATGGATTCCTTGAAGGACTAAAGACATACAAATCACTTCAAGGACTTGATCTTGTTTTCTTGACTTGCTTGAATGCTTGATTTTCTTTGATTTATTTGGATACCTACAAGAGTGTTAGACTTCACAAAATAATGATAAGATGAACACAAATAATCTCTCATATAATTGTATAAGATGTTAGGAACTTGAACTATTGAAATGAAGCTCTAAAATGTTGCTCTTCACTTTCTCAATAATGCTCTTGATCATAAGTTTACCAATAATTTTCTCTTGTTGCTAGATAGATTTTAAATTATGCAATAACTAGAAATTTATAAAAATTTATTTAATTTAATGAAAATTAAATCATGATATCCAACTTTGGACAATCGAAATTCAAATATTAAATTGCCAAAAATGACATATTTCAATTTTTGGAGGGAAAATAGGAGGATACTCACACCCTAGATGTGAATATCCTGGACCTATTTTATAGGATAGTTAATAACGTGGGTAATATCATTGATTAATGCAATTGATTCCCACTTGAAATTCCTCAAAAAATATCAAAAATGGGCCACAAAATGCATAATTGAGGAAATTAAATACTCAATTAGGTCCAATAATTTAAGGGGGATAAAACATAAGGTGAAATTTTCATGGTTGAAAATTTATGATGATACATTTATCCCCCACTTTAGTGAGAGTGAAATTACACTAAGACTCATACTAAAGTAGTAAATATATGTTAAGAGGGGTTCAATCGTACAAATGTTTAAGAGATAGGATGAATAAGGATCAAGGGGGTGGTCAAGCCCCCAAAATCAAAGATCCCATGGAAAACCAACATAGGCACAAAGAAACACACATTGGTATGAAATGTAGCAAGAAAACATACACTAACATATAATGTCAAAATGAAGTGCAAAAAGAGCATATGGACTAGTAAGTTGTATTATGATAGGATCTATACAAATGGCATTTATGATTCACATAATAGAAAAGTCTAATATTTTCTAGATGAATCATAAAAAAGAAGGCACATAGGCTAGTGAGGATTTTTTTTCACTAGATGATCCCCCAAGATAGGTTCTAGCAAAATGAGAAAACACACTAGGTCTAGTGAGGATCATTTTTCACTAGCTGTGTACCCATAACTATACAAAGAGTTATACTCCCTAATAACCTTGATAAGGTGATACAAAATGATCAAAATTCTATTCCAATGCTACAATAAGTTGAATGCTTGTGAAAAAAGTGAAGCAAATAAAATGAAAAATTCACCTAAGGAGGTGTAAAATCTTTCCTAAGGAGGAGCATAAATGACAAGAAGACAAGGTAAAAATATGAAGGGGTGTTGTAACAACTCGACCACAAAAGGTGACTTACAAAAATAATAAAGGATCTCTTCTCAATACACAAAGGGCACACCTTAGGGGATATATCTCATTAAATCACCACCAAGAGAGGACAAGTCATAGAGAAAGGAATTCATGCCTTAGGGAATAATAGTCATAGCATGACCACCAAGGGGAATGTCATATGTCAAGAAAAGTCACACTCTTATGGTACATCAAACCTAATATCACAACAAAGGAGACACGTCACATAGATTAAGAATGCCACACTTTGGTTGAAAAGGTCACACTTCTTAGGAGATGTATACTATCATCACTAAGAAGGGACCATTTCCTATGGAAACAATGAGTGGGGGACTATATGTTCCCACTTAAAATGTTAGTGTAGTAGCTACACTAATATTTTAACTAGATCAGGAGGGATCCCTTGCTAGAAGGAATACACCTAGAAAAGTCTACCTAACCCCTTTCCCTCCAAGTGTAGGGACAAATATGATCCTAGATGGTTATGATATATGTTTCTCCTTGTGAAATGAAATATGATTGCATAAAGCCTAGCTTATACCCTCATGCATGCTAGTATGTTATAGTACTTAAACTACCAAATAACAAGGAGAAAATAATACAAATGTTAATCTATCATACATTCAACCTTATCCATGTAAGGATCAAATTATCTCAAATTTATATTTAAAGACCAACATCTATTTGGATGGTGTCTAAATAATCTATAAAATGCATAGTAGGGCATTTTTTTCATTCCTGTATTTATTGTTTTTTTGTTAAGGCATAGGTGGTAATATAATTAATCAGTTATCTACAAGTTTATCTAATTCCTCTTAAGTCTTGAATATATAGGTAATAAGAAATGTAATTTATTAGGTTTATATTTCTTAATTGATGGAGAAATGGCCTATTGTAAAGGTGGAGGACTTTGGTAACCTAATCATTTAGTATCCTTAGATGGTGTTTGTTCCAAGAGAGAATGGACTTCATGTAATTTTTTTATGTCACATCCTTGTTTCTTCAAGATTATAAAGCTTTGTCCATAGGTATGTTCCATGTTAATAGGTTTTTTTGTATCTTTATGCTCATATGATGGGGGATTATTTAATGTAATTTTCATGGGATTTTTTTTGATAGATGCCTCCATGTGTATTGGTTGTATGTTTTGTGACTCACTTTTGGGATATAAAATAGTGAACATTTCAAGTGGTGAGATGGTAGGATATTGTTGGTATGAGGTAGTAGGGCATTGCATTGAGGGTTAAAAGGCTACATTATTCTAAAGGTCACGGAAATAAATTTGTATGAATTCATGCATTCTCTCTTCATCTTGTCACATGACTTGAAAATGACTTGTAATGGGAGATGAAGTATCGTGATTATCATTATTAGAAATAAGGTCATTTCCAAACACACAACTTGAAACATCCACCAAATATTTCAAAGAGGTCAAAAATATGTTAATGCATTGATCCATCATAATGTTATAATGTTTGTACTAAGTTTCAAAATATTATGCAATAGAAGGCTGGAAAATAAACAATAAATTCAAAAAAGGCTCCAAAGAAGATTTTATCACTCAAATCTAGGTCCCAAAAGGTAGGAAAAAGGAAACCAAGGTGTTTGTTTCTTGGACGGGGATTTTGGAATTTCAAAGTTTGAATTTAAGGGTGTTGTTTAGGGTTCTCAAATCTATATTCAAATAGGTCTAACAGTAAATTGTTTTCCAAAGTTTTCTAACTTTAGGATTACGAAGTTTACCAATGTAAACATTCAAAAATGCAGAAAGTAAATGATAGTGTAGTGTGGAAAAATGTATCCCTTTACATTTTCACACTTTTTTGGGCCCCCTGCTAAAATTAGGCTTCTTTAAGCCTTATTTGGTCCTATTTTGCATCCATAAGCCTTATTTAATGTATTTCTCTAAGGATAATCCTAACACTTAACTAATTTTATCAATTATAATTCATGTTCTTGGGTTATGTGTCCTAAATTTAGTGATATGGGACTCATACACCTCCTTTGGTGTATGGGTACCACCTAAGTCTTAGGGATTGGCCCTAAATTTGGCATAGAACTCAATATTTCTTGAAATTTGTGTCCCAAGATTAGGCTACTAGGACTCATATGCCCCAATTGGTGTATGTGTCCCACTTTAGCTTGGACCTTTTTTGAATTCATTTCTTGGCAGGATTTTATTATCCTCGATCTAATGTGAACTTGTAGTGTTCTAATTTTGAGAAATTTGGAATAAACAAGTATAAATACAAGGATATTTCCCATATTTTCTCCTAGCAAGTTGATGAAAGTATTCCTATAGAAATTTTATGAAATAAAGAGAAATCAAGAGCATTGGAGAGCCTATTATCAAGAATTCTGGAGTGGTATTCAAGATTCAAGCATCATGTCAAAGTCATCATGCATCATGTGTGTTTTTGAGATAACATTAATGATGTAGGTTTTCATGATTCAAGCAAGCATTCAAGATTAAGTTTCAAATATTCAATCAAGAGTCAAGATCTATATTTATTCTAGCCATTTCATACAAGATTCTAGCCTTTATATCAAGGGTTTGGTGAGTTGCAACATTACATTTTTTCATTTATCATTCCTTCATTCTATTTCATTTCATTTTAAGGTTTGATTACCAAAATAGGGTTGGACCAAGGAAAACCCTTGTCCACTAACAAATCAATATTTTTCTCTCCTCTAAATGTGTGATTTAAGATCTAGCCATGTTGAGGCTTGAAGATCCTTTGAGGACAAAGCTGCAAGATTGAAGAAAGTTGTCAAAGTTGTCAAGAAGTCCTCTTCATGGAAAGTCGCCTACATGCAAGAATTTAAACATTCACACTCAAAAATCAGAAAAGAGAGAGGCTACAAAAGATTACTAGAGGATACCAGAGTTTCAATCAAACCCTATAACTGGGACTAAATCGCCACCTTTGGAATATGAGTCCCAATATATCACTTTTCAGTCATTTCCTATAGATCCTAGTTTACCAATTGTAGATTCTAGATTCAGTCTAAAACCATAAACTGGAACTAAATCACCCAGTATGGCATATGAGTCCTAGTTCACATTCAATGTCATAATTTTTAGTTCTGAACCTTTTTTTAAGCATCTCCAATCTTCCAAGCACTTCTCTATTTATTCATAGTTTATCATTCTAATTTTAAATTTCATTTCCTAGGTTACATAGTTAGATTGACATCTCACTTGCATTTCCATCTTTCTAATCATTAGGTTGAGATCTCTAGGGTTTCTTTGAATGAATTAAGAGTGAAATAGGAAGGGATCCCCCATTGCTTGTGTGCTTCATCTCCTAAAAGGTTGAGCACCCTATTTCCTTGTGTTGATTTTGGTGAACCTGACCTTTGGACACTTGTATTTCTAATTTGGAGTGCATAATAGTCCTAGATCTATTCAACATTAATTTTTCATTAGGTCTTGCATTAGTGAAAAGTACATATTGCTTGAATTTTGCACCTTAAATCATTTAATCTCACTAAAAATATGTCATTGGAATCAGTAAAGACAACATACAAACCAAAAACATTAACATTCAGTTAGAATTTGTTGAATTTAGTGTCAAAACCCTAGTCTATGACTCATTCGCCCTTTTGGGTGATTTATTACTAATACAAGTTTTTTTACCTAATTTCTGGGCATTATATGTTGACTATTATTCATTGTTCGAACCCTTAAAAACTCTAATTGGGACTCATATGCCCCTTTATGCAATTTAGTCCCATATCAAACCTGAATTTTTAATTTACAACATTAAAAACCTTGTTTTTGTGTTTTTGTTTGCTATTGTTACATATATTTTTTAGATTACTAAGTTTTTGTTTCATTCATTTCATTGGATCTAGCTTAATTTGGTTTCATTTTGAGTTCATTTTTAAATGTAATAATTGTAATTAAATAATATCATCTATCTTGTCTTCATTGCATTTATCTTGCATTCATTGATTGTCCCTTGCATGATCTTTACAACTTGGTGTCCTATTGCTAATACTATAGTGTGGCATAGTTCAAGACTCATGTCATCCTGTGATAGTACACTCATCATTTATCTTGGATTATCTATCTCTCATTCATAGTGTTGATGCTAGTTCACTAGGTATGGACCATACTCTTAACAATTCTCTACCTTGAAGTAGTGTGACATGTGTTGAAACAATGGTTATTAGTATCCCTCAAGAAAATATAATAAAAATCCATGAAGAGTTAGAAAACCTACAACATCAAGTGAGTATTGTAAAAAATTCAAACACTACTATTCCTACCATAGATAACATACACCGCATAATTGAAAGTGAACAAGGAGTAGAACTTGTGCTTAACCTGGCTCAATTTTTTTGAAAAACATTTTACCTCAATGACTAGTTGTGCTCAAACTTCAAACAATGTCCAAAGTCGAGGAGGAACCCAAATTCCTTCTCCCACAACCATTGTCTCTATTCCCACCTATACCAACCCTCAAGTTACAACAATGATGCTACCTACTAGTAATGTCATGCCTACCTTGTGTATTTCTAGTAGAAAAAAATATATACCACTTTGGCATCTCATGTCATATTTCCTACAACTTTATCTCCCATAAGTATTCCATTCAATTTCCCCTCAAACACATATAAACCTCCACCATATTGACCTCCATCTCAAAACACAACTAGTGATACCATACTTAATCAAC
>VDFB02350760.1:97770-208384 GCA_007258455.2 Sequoia sempervirens | reverse complement strand
ATTTTTTCCCTTTTACCTTCAAAAAAGGCCACTCAAGACCAAATAAATTATAAAAATATTTAGGCGCCAAAATTCAAAATTAAACATTATTTCTTCCTCCCCTTGGGTGCCAATATTCAAAAATAATAAAATATTATTTTCACTTAATTTTCCCTTGTTCGCTTTCAGAAGGGACATTACAACAACTCTACTATAGTTTGCCTTTGACTTCTTTACATTAGGGAAAAATCTCTCAATTCACTCAAAGGCCCTTTATGACCTCCACATCATTTTTCAAATACTCACTATAAAACAATGTTGGATTTAGATAGTAGGTAGAGGTTGTGGTTAACAAACACCAAATCATTTGCTTTTGAGGCAAGCAATTACATTTTTTGTGAGTGTAAGTGGTCAAACACTCCAAGAGCACTTACAAGTGGAAGAATTGTAGGATTGGATTGAAATGCACATGACCATCCATTGTGGAGATTTGATATCCTTGCTAAAAGTATTCAACCATTACCTTGACTAAAACCAATTTTTTTCAATCTATCCATAATGTATTTCAAACTTTGTGAAAGAGGAAAGGAAAAAACCACCATTGTGTTGATGAATAGCAACATTTGTTAATATTCTATCCATAATGCATTCAAACTTGCAAAAAATTGAAAGAAAACCACCATTGCCTTGACACAAACCAAAATTTGTTTATACTCTATCGAAAGTGTATATCAAACTTTCAAAAAGAGGAAAGATAAAAGTTGATTCAAAATAATTAATTTAGAATTTAATACTTAGTTTTAAGGCACTCCTTAGGTCAATGACATATACATCTAAGAATCCCTTTGCTTGTTGGTACATGGGCAACTCTACTCTATTTTTTCAATGCTTTACTCACAATTAGAACTAAATTTCTCAATGTACATGAAGATGCTCTTTGTCACCTTTGTATCATGTTTGAAGGACTCACTAAAGCGTTGGATTTAGTAATCCATTAGCCAATCCCATCTCAAATCAATGATCTCCAATATTGGCTTGTATTTTGAACCTAATTGCCTGCACCCTATCCATGGCCTTGTTATACTAACCCATGGGTGTTTTTTTCTCCATCAACAAACTTCAAAATTATGACCAATGGCTTTGAAATTAGCACAATCTATTGAGAATTTTTCCAAAAAGTATCATAAAAAACAATGTTCATGATCACTTTGTCATCCAAGGAACTAGCAAAGCTAGACTTGACCCACTTAAATTAAATAAAATTTTGTTTTAGGTTGATCTTCTAAAACAATTTTAGTTGGGGAAATTGCTTAAAATTGCTTGTATTAACAGAAGAAAAGATTACAATTTATAGAGAAGGTAGATTACTGTAGACATTTAAGATGTCTAACTACCTCAACTACTAACTACTATAGCAATAGTATATGATTGACCATTAACAATAGAGAATTATTATTCTAACACCCTCCCTTAATGGTCAATTGTCTAACTAGCCTATAGAAAACAATTTGCAGGTCTTTTGGTCACAAATTCTTCAGAACACTCTGCTGCTGCTGAGACCCTCCCTGGGTTTGCAAAATGTTAATGACCAAGAGAACCAAAAAACCATCTAGAAAAGAACAGAGAAGGTTGCCCTCTTCTTTACAAAGTTCTGCAACAAGAGACAAGAGCTTGCCATTGACTCTGCCACTTGAGAGGAGTCTGTCACCAACCCTCCCAGAAACTGCAAAACTGTTGACCAAAAATTATCACAAAACATCCAACTTGATGTTGGATAATAGAGTTGTCCCTCCCTGAAACCAGAGACACACCGAGAACAGCTGCCACGATCTTGAGGATAAATTGGCAAACCATCGAAACTTTTGCAGATGAGCATGACGCTCGAGAATAGACTGCAAGAAGCTAGTTGTGCAGATGTTCGCCTAGCAACTCCAAGTGCGACCAAAACAAACGCAACAAACCATGATTTTTGAGGAAAAAATCGCCAAACCCAAGATTACAAATCATCGCTTTTTTGGAAAAAACGGTAAAAACCAAATATCGGAGAGCCCTCCTAAACAACAAAAACCCCGACTAGGGTATACAGGAAAAACTCTTAATTTTTGAGGAGAAAATTATAAACCCTCTCGGAATTTTTTAAGGAAAAAATTATGAAAACCCATACAGATGTTTTTAAGGGAAAAACATTAAAACCCATACAGATTTTTTTAAGGGAAAAATATTAAAACCCATAAAAATAATTTTTGCCGTTGAATCGCTGACTGCCCTCTAACATAATGTTGTTAAAACTGGCCATCTTCACGCTTTTTGATGCACGAAAAACAAGGAACTGAGAAGAGGCTGAAAGCACAAAGCTTGAGGCACGAGTTTCAATACATTGAGGCAGGTTCAAGCACGAAAAACAATGCAAATCCGTTGGCACAAAATTCAAGGCACGAAAAATGATGCACCCAGAAAAATCGGAGACCAACCCAATTGAGATCTCAAAAAACCCACCAAGAATTTGCAATCCAAAAAAATTTTCGACTTGAAATAGAGGGTCAAAACCCTAGTCGAACATTCTGAAAACCCTAGCCGCCACGAGAGCTTTGAAAAAAATTGTAGAAAATGCCAGGAATATAGTCACAAATAGAAACCCTAGCCGCCCGCAAAAAAGGAGAGAATTCTTCTAAAAATCGAGGGCAAGAATGTGATCAAAGCGCGACTTGTAAGAGACTTAAAATCGTGGCTTCAAGACATTGAAAAATGCGGCCTCATTTAAATCATGCGCACAGATATGGGAAGAAATGTGTCAAAAAAAAAGCAAGGAAAGATCGCGCGATCGGCAGCAAATGCGCGCCCAGGATGAAGATGAAAACGCGGGCCGGAGTTTAGCTCAAAAATGTGGCCAAACACGACTTCTAGATCATGCCATTAGCAAAAACGGGTTTAACACAGGTCGCGTCCAGGAACTTGCACCAAAAACACATATAGAGGCGTAAAAATTGAAAAACAAACCTGCGCAGGTTGCAAATCGTGACTAGAGAGAAATGCGAGCTGGAGGATCACAATGCGCGGCTAGAAGAAACGCGAATTAGAGAGCGCGTCCTTAGGAAAAATTCGGCCAGAAATTTTTTTGAATTACAACCTTGAAACACCCATGAATTTTTTTTAGAAACTATGGCTTCTTCAAAACCCTCGAATTTTTAACAAGAAGAACCACACAAATTTCAAATTATGGCTTAAACACAAACTCACGAAATTTTGAAAACCTCCCAGAATCCTGAGCCCTCCCATGAGAGAGACTTAGACTTGCTCTGATACCATGAAACAATTATAGTTGGGAAAATTGCTTAAAATTGCTTGTATTAACAGAAGAAAAGATTAAAATTTATAGAGAAGGTAGATTACTGTAGACATTTAAGATGTCTAACTACCTCAACTACTAACTATTGTAGCAACAGTATATGATTGACCATTAACAATAGAGAATTATTATTCTAACATCTTCTATATTCATAAGTTTTGCAATGTGAGAAATTGGGTGGCAAATTTGGCCACATTTGTGCAAACAAGTCCCTTTTTGTTAGTGAGTGTTTGTAGTGTGCTAAGCATGTTGGTGTGATTGTGGATGAGTTTTTTGAAGGCTCTCCTCCTCACTATTTAGATTTAACCCATGGAATTTTGTCAATGTCTTCTAAGGTTAAATTGAGACAATGTGTTTTGGATGGGCTTCAAAACAATGTGGGATGCTTCTTTATCAATTCTTTTGAACAACCACACATTTAATAGCATTATTAATGATAAATTGATCCACATATTGTGGTCCTATCTCAAACACCACCTTATCAAATAGGGAGAAAATTGTTTGTGTTGATTTGGATCTATGAGACACATCTTCATAACTAGGAAAAATTGTGCTAGTCTTTAATGCCAAAAGGAAATTAATAAATTTTCAACTCCTTCAATTCATCCATCTAGTTGACATAATTGTGCACTTTATCTTTTCCCACTTTTTGTGATGCTCAACAAGTACACCACTCACATATTACATGACAATTGAAGACTTGCAACCACAATTGTGTTTGTCATCCCTTGCAAGTATATAAACATAGCAACATTGGGTGAGATGATAAAATAATTCTAGAAGGCGACAATAGCCTTTCTTTCCTGTTTTTGAACTCTTCTCTTCCACCCCATGCTTTTTAAAGATGGTTGAAATCTAGGTGTGGTATGAGGCACAAACAAGGCATTCACATCACCCCTACTTGTGTTGGGTCTTTTTGATGTGCAAGGAGGTGTAGAAATTTTGCACAAGTTTGCTATGTAGGTTCATTCATAGTTTATAGTACTTGGCCAAAATTTTTCCCTTGTGAGTTTTTCCAACTTTAACTCATTGGGTTTTTCTGGCGATTTTTTGATAGAACTTGTCAAGTTTTTGGGTGGGTACTTGTTGAGTACTTGGCAAGTTTGACATGTTGACTCACACTGCACTAGCAACGTGTAAAAAATGTAGAAAAAAATGAGGATACACTCCAAAAATGTTGTTTTATGGATTTATAAGCATTGTTTTTTGCCTTATAAAAAATTGAAAATAGCGTGCGCCATGAAGCTTTGTGTGGTTTTGAATGTCTTCATTGGGCTTGGTGGGTGTTGCCACTTGATCCCGCTTGGGGCGTTGTCCCTCGACCTCATTTGGGGTGTTGTTCCTAGAACCCCACCAAACTCATTTGATAGATTTTATATTTGTATTTTGCACAAAAACTACTTATTCTTATTGAGTTTTGCCGAGTCGGAAATTTTTGGCTTGCTAAGTCTTAGTCCAAGTCCAAGTTTGAGTTTGTGAACTATGGTTTCATCCTTGTCGAAAGATCCAACTCTTCCTTAGTAGAAGATGAACCAAGAATTATGCTCCCCTTAGATTTTGTTTCCACATAGGCCTTGAGAGACAACAAAGCTTGGTGAGTGAAATCAACAAGGCACTTTCTACAAGGCCTAACATTATGCCTTGGCACCATTGAAAAATGCCATTTGAAGTGGTGAATGCCTACACTGCATTCAACTCCACAAAAATTGCTTTGTTCTTTGGGGATGTGTCCTAAGGGTTTTTACTTTGTTAACCCAAAATGGAGACATCTTGGGGGCGGTAGGACTAGGGTGAAACGTCCCCTTGCTGTCCACCTAGTTCGAAGCTGCATAGTGGCTTGTCCTTGGAGACAATACCTTGCTGGGGGAGATGTACAAAGAAGCCTTGCACGAGGAAGCCTTGCCAATCTTGGGGTAGGTGGGGAATATCTATCAATCCCTTAATTGTCTTGGGCATAGTTGGAAAACTCGGACTTGGCAATAACTTGGCAGGTCCAATTTTTTTAAAAGCTTAGAACTCTGCAAAAACTCGGGGAAAAACTCGACAATAGCTCAGGAAATTTATCAAACATTTTAAAATACATAAATTTTTAAAAATATTCTTCAAAAACACACATATTACTAATTTTGTAGAGCATATTGTTGATTTCCATCATATATAAATCAAAATTAGAGTTCAATAAATATCATAGACCAAAAATTGAGTTCAATCTCTAAATGAGTTACAATGCCACTTCCACTGACCATGTCATATGTAGAAGTATCCTCATCTAAAGGGATTTGGGCAATGCCTCCAATGGGGTCAAGGGGCAATGCCCCTTGTGGGGATTTGGGGGCATTGCCCCTAATGGGGTCAAGGGGCAGTGCCCCTTGTGGGGGTTTAGCGGCAACACATCCAATGTGGTCAAGAGGCAGTGCCCCTCGCGGGGTTCGGGGGCAATGCCCTTGGCACATTCCCAAATTGAGGTCTTTGAAACCACACAAACCTTCATTCCCAGTCGTCATGTCACCACATGCCCTAAGTCTCCAACCACATGTCAAAATGAAGTAAAAATTGCAGGCAAGAAAAAAAATTATATAAATTTGGATGAGTTATTGACAAAAAAGTTGCAATTTTTTCCATTGACTTGCGAGTTTTACATAGAAAAATCATTGTGGGTTTTTCAAAAACTCATCGGCAAGTAACTTGCCCGGCCATTTTGGCTCATGAGTACTAGTGAGTTTTGCGAGTACTCTACGAGTTTTGCAACAGAGGCCCTAGGGATGGGAGGATGTCCCCTAGCATCTAAAAAAAGATCCCTGCAGCTCCAAAAAAAAAAACAAGAAAAAACAGTAAACTCTAACCCCAAAAGTTGCCCCCTCCCCAACCTAAAAAACTCATAAATACCTTAGCACATGCTCTATTGCAATCATTAAAAGAGGAAGAGAGGAACATGAAGTCCCCTTCAGGCCGGTAAAAATAACAGTTAATTTATTTTTAACATAAAAAAATTGAAAAAGTTGCATGTCCTCTGATTTTAAAAAGCCTAAAAGAAAAATTGTACAGTGGCAGACTAAATCCCAAGTAATTGAATTCTTATACTTCTGGTTTGCAAAGTCAATCTGAATTTTGAATGATGCTAATATGGTCACAGCCAGATGATTTATTTAGAAAGTAAATGTAATGCAATCTTAGTGAGATGATTGGATTTCTTACATATGTGCATTGCAACTGCAACTTGTGGACCTCTTTGTCAAGTTATATTACCTAGTAAATCCTTGGGAACATTCTGAAGCTTCTGACTGATATTAGAAAACAACCCCATTCAAATTCTGGCTAGCATTGGTGCATTTATCAGTTGGTGAATAATGCTGAAGTCTGGTAGTCTTTTCTTAGCTGATGAATGGAACAGGTTTTATCGTCTCTGAAAACAGCAACTGCAGAAAAGTGTCAGTATTTGTTGATGTTAGCAGCTTCGGGCTCAATTCTTCCAGCCCCAATTGAAGATATAAATTATTCATATGTGTAAATGGCAACATTATTTTTTGGCCGACTTCCTTGCATTATTCTTCCTTGGCCGACCCTCATTGTAATTAATCATTATTAATTGTATTTATTCCTTGGTGGCCGACCTAGTTTATTGAAAGGGTGCGACCTATCTAGCAATGTATTTATATGAGGTCATTTCCTCTCATTTGTACATCAAGCAAGTTCGATCTCCTTCTCCATTAAGTGCGAGTTCTTCAAGAAGAGTAGTGTGAATTCATATAGGCGCAGATTGTGAAGTCTCTTAAGTGCAGATTAAAAGAGCAGACTATTAGTTTGTCTTACAGCCATTGCTGGTGCTGATTATTGGCCTTGTGTGTGGCCTCATTGTAAAGTGACTTGTTGCCATTGCTTATATATATAAGAGATATATTTGTTGCTGGGTTTTTCTCCCTCAAGAGGAGGGTTTTCCCAGGGTATCTGCTGTGTTATTGTGTCTGATTTTGAATTTAATTTTCTGTGCATTAAATCTGATCATTAAAATTAACATTATTTGTTCAAATTGTTTACAACATGGCTGACTTTGAGACATTGGATGGTATAGAAGATGATCCTACAAAGTCTAGCAGTGGAGTCTTGGTCAGTTGTACCATTTACACTCAAGATAGGGGTGAAGACATATTAAGATTCATTGTCTCTGATGCAAAATGTCATACAATATTAAAACATTGTATAAATTTCAGCTTCTTTTACTTCTTGTTTATATAAATTATAAATTCTTTTATTGTTTTTTGTAATTAATTTTTAAATATTAATTTTATATCCACTCCTAAAATCTGGAATTTTTAAAATCTCCAAAATCCACCTCTCAATTCTGGAAACTCAAAGAAGCGTTGGAAATTGCTTTTCAACTTGGTGGCTTTATGCATGGGCTTGCAAAAGGTCTTTGCAAAATCCCTTTTATGTGACATTGTTAACTGAAATCAACAAAAATAAATGTGAAGTAACAGCCACAAGGTTATTTTAAGAACTAAAAAATGCTCTGGCGCTAACCCTAAGCCAAATAAAAGCAGTTGAGGGTTGGTGTTAGGGTTAGTAAAATATCCTGACTTTAACTTTAAACTAAAAAATAGTTTAGGGTTAGGGTTAATATTTAGTAAGATAATAAAAAAAGAATGAAGGCTTGGTTAGGGACCTAAGGTTTCAATTTTTTACCTTGAAAGTTGAAATCCTAGTTGTTAGGGTTTCAAGTTTAATCTTCAAGGTTTAAACTTTAGAATTCAAACTGTAATGACTAGGATTTAACATTGCAAATCCTGATCATTAGGATTTAAAGCTAAAACTTTGTGGTTTATAACTATTAACTTTAAAGTTTAAACCCTAAATGCGTAAGAGCCTTTGGGCCCTTTTGGGCTTAACACTTTAAAAAAATTAAAAGCATAGTAAAATTAATAAAAAAAAGTCTGTAGGGTCTTACTTCTTTTGTGTGACTGGTTCTTGAAAGAATGTGGACAGTGGAAGAGACTTATAAGTGAATCAAACTGGTAACAGTAGAAATGATGAGTGCCTTGGGATGTACCCAAATTGATTTGAAGTTTGAAGTTGAATGCTGATGCTATTGCTAACAATGTTGTGAATCTTCGATCTTTGTTTAGTGCACTCATGCTCCAATAAAACCAGAGAGTGGACTGAAAAATGAGGACAAACTGGTGACAACAACTATATATAACAGAACAAACTGCCAGTTAATTTAAAAATTACTAGTTATTGTAACAATCATCAGTTTATTGGAAAAATTGCAGTTCAAATATTTTTCAAGAAACATGCCCTGACTTGGCAAAAAAATTGCAGATCCGATTCAAATCAGATTGGCCCCACCCTTGTATGACAATTAATCACAGTTTTCTGCTGATTTTTGCTACTATGGTTGCAATTGCTGCATCCCTCCTCTTCTTTTCTAATTTTTTCCCTCATAGCTAGCAATGAGAGCATTTATCTCTTGTGTAACTTCAAGTTCAATTGCAATGAAGAACCACACATTTTCGCTAGGGATTCATGCAAAGTTGTATTTGAGGTGATTGGTAACCCCTCTCACCTAAAAACAACAAAGTTTTGAAACCCTAGAATAGAACTAAAATGGAAGAATTGTTTAAAAAACCTAAAACAAAAAACCTAAAAACAATCAGATACCTCTCATATCCCATCAAAAAATTCTTTAAACTCAATACTAATCAATTAATGATAACTAAAGTTAAACACAGTTTTTTCCAGAAGCTTTGCACTCAACTAAAAAGTATTCAAATGTGTGTTACTATGATAAAGAAGAAAAGTGACAAATGAGGGGAAAAAGGCGTTTTTAAGCTGTGGCAAAGACTCTCAGATACATCTGAATTTTGAAGTGAGTAACTTGAGTTCTCACCAGTCACTTGTGGTTCATGAGCTCTGTGCAAGGTTTAGAACTATAGCATATAATACTGAATCAACATTGTGGCCATTTTGCTTATAAATGCAAATAGTAATACACAGCAATGAACAAAACTAGAGTTTTTGAAGAGGTACATACTTTCATTTGATTTTGCGATGTATCTTAAGCAGAGGTTATATATATTTCTTTGTAGTCTCTGTTAAGCAGAGGTTAAATGTACATGTCAATAGAAATTATAACTGTAGTTCTTGATGAGCTAATTTTCAATATTAGCACACATTGTGTCATTTTTCTTGTAAATGTAAACCCTTCAAGAAATCAAACAAAGGTTTTTGGTGAGATAGCTTCATTTATTTGGCTTTTTGTCTCTGAAGTGTGCAAGTGTGGGTCTAATCTTGTGTCAATGACAAATACAGATGTTTTCAATACATATTACTATCTAGATTTTTTTTGTTGGTTTAATTTAATTTATGTATTATTTAAATTTTTTAAATAAGGTATTATCTACATGGTTATAAAATATTTAATCTACTTAATATTTGTTTATTCTGCAGTCCATAAATTATTGGAGAGGATTAACATTGGGAGGCTAGACTTTTGAATCAATGTTCGGGGTTGGGCCTTGTAACCCATTATATTTTTAGCAGTAAAAGAAAAGCTGTCTGGGGTTTGAACCTATACCCCAACCTTGAAAATTGAAACCCTTCCAAACCAGAGTGTGAATATAATCTTTGGGGTTCTGCCAAAACCTAATACTGCTGTAAACCAGATTTGTAACAAGTTGAAACCTGCTATAAATTTAAATCCTTTCCCCATTATTGAAATGTAAAATACTAGACATAATATCAGTTGGCTGTGGTTGCCAAGAAGTTCATCTCATCTGAGAAAGGCTGTAATTAGCATCCATCCATAATCCTACTATGAACATTATGGGCAACTACAAAAAATTTAGATGATTATGGCCATTCATTTTTTTCAACGTTTCATGCCCTTAAGTTGTGTTTGCATTCAAGTGCAATTATAACCGTAGTTCTTAATGTGAGCTAATTTTCAACATTGGTACATTGAAATTGTATTTTTACTTGCAATTGTAAATACATAGCAGAAAACCAAACTAGGGTTTTTGGTGAGGTACTAAAAATCATTTCACTTTGCAGCTTCTCTTAAGAGGAGGTTTAATCTATATTTCTGTGTATGCCTAAACTGTTGTGCCAATGGCAACTATAGATTATTTTTCATATATATTGTCAATTTTTTAATGTCTATAAAAATTTTTAAAACATTTTATTCTAGATAAAGGTTTAGAGTAAAGTCAAAAGATTAAATGTCTGCAATCCATAAATGTTGCAAAAGCTTTGTGGATAAAAACTGTAAAACAAGGTTTTGTCAGGAATATTTCTTGTAAAAAAGGATGAAGAGTCCTGCATATGAAACTTTTCCAATACAGAATGACAGCATATTCACTGGAGTCCTACAAAAACCTATTTGCACTGCAATCAATTTAAAATAAATGTATATACACGGTTTTATCCAGAAGAGTTTTACACAATAGGTATGCACTACTGAAATCTAAATCTTTGATCGAAGCTGAAAATGGCTGTGAAATGCCTATTCCAGTCTAAATTTACTTTTAACGCTTAACATAATATCTGTTTCTGCAGTGGAGTTGTAATGTCCCCTTTCTAATCTGTAGCATTGAGTTACTTTCAGTGTAGTTAATTTTAGCAGTTAGACAGGACTGTAAGCACTTTCAGTTAAAAAAGTGGAATAATGGAATAAGGCAGCTAGCTGAGTGAGTATACACACAATGTAGGAGTAGCAGTTAGATAGGAAACACTGTAGTTTCTTTCAGTCAATGTTGCTTTTTCGAATAAAGTGGTGAGTCTTGTGTTTTTCAGTTAGGCAGCAGTTGAGTCTTTCAGTATCCATTAGTTCATTCATCTGCTATCAGTTAACACCATTGGTTGAGGTATGAACAATCCAGTTAGCTTCCAGCAATTAAGGTGTGATTTCCTATGATTTAAGATCGCAGGAAACATGAAATATAAGCAGTACTGGAGGAAAAGAGAAGACACTTTTGAAAATTAATTGTAAAACTCAATTCCTTTCCGAGGAAAGTGATTCTGCATACAGCTGTTTTTGGTACTTGGAGATGAAAACCTTCAGTTATGCCAGCTTGATTTCTTGGGGATGGAAAGCCTCAGGAAGCAGTTAGTGGTGCAGAGCAATAGCACAATCGTGCAGGGTGTCTAGGATCATCAAAGCAATCAGTATGCATACGGTAGAATGTCTAGGGGTATCAAAGAAATTCAGATCCGTATGCTGGGCATGTCCAGTGAGTTTTATTAGACTAGTTGATTTCCATTTAAATGTATGTTTTTGCATAGAGATAATATAAAAGAAAAAAAATATATTTGTTGTTAGAGTCTGTCTGGGTCTGACTTTCTGTATGCATTTAGTTTGGACTTTTATAGTAGTAAGAGGCGATATGATCTAACAAAATCAGTAATTTTCCATTCAAAGAAAAACAGCATTTACCATGTACATCTAAAACACTATACTAACAGTACCAGCAAGGGAAATATGAAACCTTAAGACGATTACAGCTGTAGTTCCTAATGTGATGTAAATTTCAATAGTGGCATGTGATACTGAATTGAATGTCATTTCCTTTGGTAGATGGCTTAAACTGATTTAGTCCTATAACCTTTCTATATTTGTGAGTTTTGGCACCATCTGGTAGGCAAATATATTTAGGTTTAATGAAAGTAAACTTCTTTTTTGCATTCATCTGTATTATAACCTATTTGTAAACATTACATATAAAATTATTTTGCAGGAGCATACCAAAATCAGTCCACTGGTTGTCATTTTTAGTAGTTTTTCTTGCTGTAGTAGGAATAGTTAGAAACATGCTGTATAGATTTAACTCTTATTGTTGGCTAGTTTAACCTGCATTGGTGCATAGAACAGCTCACTCAGGAAATGGATTGCGGGTCATTTGGCACTGATGTATAGTAAATCTGATTCAGATCAAGAATATTTCAATATTTTCTGTATTTGCAGGCTTTAGCACTACTCGATAAGCCTTTCTACTTGTTATGTATGAAACTTCTCAATAAAATATTCTTGGAGGAAAAAATATAATTATTCTCTAGAGTTAACTGCATATCTACTGCTCTCTCCTTGTGTATCTGTTTTATGTAGTCTCCTTTCAAAGAAGGAAAGGTTACATTGTATTAATCCTTTTGTATCCATTCTGTACATGGAGACTGATTTAAATATAAGCTGTGTGGCTTTGAGTAACGATTCTCACTATCAGGTGATCTTGTTGTTTTTACTTCTTGTTGAACTTATGTATTGATAATAGTGTTGAGCGCTTGAACTTAGGTCATGATATTTTTGATTTCTTGATTAATATTTCACTGTTTTACCCAATAATCATGCACATTTTCTCTTTATGGTTTTCAATAGATAATTCCTATGGCATTATCTGGAGTTTGAATTTGTTATCTGAGCCAAGGTAGTATCTGACAGGTTTCATGGAAGAGTTACTACAAATCAGCTCTTTTCTTGGCTTACCAAAGCTTTGGGGTGGTTTATGGTGATTTGAGTACATCTCCACTTTATGTCTACAAAAGTATCTTTAAAGGGAAGTTGCATGGGTATATGGATGAAGAAACAGTATTTGGGGTCTTTTCAACAATCTTTTGGACATTCACTTTGATCCCTTTAATTAAGTATGTTGTCATTGTTTTGAGTGCAGATGATAATGGAGAAGGTAATAAATGTAATAGTTTTCTTTGCATTACTGAATATATGGGGATAACATCTATTTTACCACTAGAACTATATACATTACATTTTTCTTTTGAACAGGAGGGACATTTGCATTATATTCACTTCTTTGTAGGCATGCAAAGTTGAGTTTGCTTCCAAATCAGCAAGCAGCCGATGAGGAGGTCTCTACATATCATAAGTTTGGGCAGGCAGCTCAGAATTCAGGAACACCTATATTGAAAAAGTTTTTTGAGAAGCACAAAAAAATGCGTACGGGTTTACTGATTGTGGTTTTAGTAGGCACTTGCATGGTGATAGGCGATGGTGTTTTGACACCTGCAATATCTGGTATGATAATCTTTTTTGAAGTCAACCTCTATCTTCTTATTTTGCATATCCTGGAGAAGTTTACTCTTCAATAAATTTGGATGAAAATGTGAAATGGCTCTGCTTTTTCCAGCCATCAAACATATTAAGACAATAAAAATATAGAAGCTAAAGGTGGTGAATTAAGACAATTATATTGCTAGCTAATTTAATTTTTGACATCTATTTGCAGTTCTTTCATCAGTGTCTGGTCTCCAAGTACGCACTACAAAGCTCAATGATAGTAAGTACATTCTTCTACTTAGAATAATGACAAGTGCATTTGCTGACAGATGGTCATGGGTTCCTTACTTTGTTTGCATGTTTCCTTTTGGTTTTGAAAATCATATGTATGTTTCTATTGTCGAGGCAATATGGTATAGAAGGCCTGGTTTAAATGCTTAGACTCACCCATTCTCCCAAATTGACATTGTATTTGCACAGGAATGTTGTAATTTATTTTGCAAAAGTAGACAATTCCACAAGAATAGAAGTAGAATAATGGCCAAGTCTACCAGAAAATCTGAAATATTGGTCTTCTATTGTCAAAGCAGGCTCCCTTTTACCCTCAACATAAAACTTCTCCTTTTAAGATAATTGTAATTAGATGCAACAGATAGTCTACTTCATTAGCACTTACAGCATTCAATTCATAAGCACAATCAATAAGCAATAATAGAGGGACACAAGATATGTATGCTACACACAATGCACCAATTATCACTTAAAAAGTTGAATAAGGGATTATATATAAGAGATAATGCCCATTTATTTATATACTTATAATTTTCTAAACCAATCCACAATATACTGATTATCATTTTAGCACCTTGAATTATGATTGATAGATAAGATATAATTGCTGGATATACATATAATTTCCTAATCATGGGTGGTTATCATTGCCTCCTTTAATTTTGTCACACCTTAGAGTGGGTCCTATAAATAATGAATCCCAAGATACTACAGACTTGTACCTGTTGGGAACACTATTATACAACTTAAGGAACTCCACACCTTGGTTTCTCAAAGGTAAATTATCCAAATCTCTTAGCATTATGAGAAACACCACAGGGCTACAATTAATGATTAAAGAGCCCTACAAGGCTAAATAATAACAATGCACAAATATGTATTAACAAACGTCTCCACAACCTCAGAACAACACGTGATAGGTTAGAGGGTAGAAAGATGTTGGCGGTCTGCAAACATGTACTGTGTAGAATCACTTGTAGAAGCAGTTGGGGGACAAAACTCCTCTGCTCTTGATAAGTTCTAATTACTCTTTCAATGCCAGAATAATATCAAAGCAATTTTATCAATGCTCAATCGAATAGAGCCAAGAGTCATCAATGTTAAGCAAGAACAATAGATGGAAACAGACCAATCCAACTCAATCCCTTCTAGTTTGGACCTCAACTCTCTGAGATGGTAATGCCATGATGTTGGAAGCATCGCTCACAAATTATCTACACGAACCACAAACCAAAAGAATGCAACTTGGGGATTAAGATTCAGCTTGAACCAAAATGCAGCTTGCCGTAGGAGCCAGGAAAACCTCAACCACCTCAGAAATATCATACTGATATCAAATCCAAACCAGTCTAGTCAATGAACACATAATAAGCCACTTGAAGTCTCCACTGAGGTCATACTTGTTGTAAGAAGAGACTGCATAGTCAGGTCGTCCATGGTATATGAATGCACTTCAGCAAGAATCACTCTCCCAGGGATAAGAATACTCAATGAAGTGCATGAGTGAGCTGGGTACATGTCAGCCTCAATCTACCAAGAGTAGCAACCAGAACATGCAGCTAGTGAGATGTACATTAGCAAGTTCGAACCTCCCCAGAGCATGAAACAAAGTGCACTAGAATTTTGTATCAGAATTATATAAATCTGCATTTATCTGCAATCCAGGAGTGTGGATTACCACGCATCATACCCCTTCATAACAAAATCATTGATCGAGGGACCCCAAAGTATATTGCAAAATCATGAAACCACCAAAGTATGAATGCTGTCATCAAAATGCTTCATCTTGATCATCTCAAGAAGAGTTGTCTCATGATGTGGTTACTCTAGATCTTGAAGGAAACAATTTGGAGCAAGCATCTCCAATGCATCCAAGCTGTCTATTGTGTAGCATTCCTGGAAGCACTTTAAATGTCAGTCTTCCAAATTACACAAACCAGCTGTAAAGCATCCAAGGATGGTGCACTTGAGAATGTGCATCAGTTGATTTAATGAACATTATGCCTCCAGACTACAGAACCAATTTTTTTTATCAAGTTCCCTTTCACAAAGTCTGTCCAACCAGGGTTAAAGGTCATCCTTATTCTGACTAAGATTCATTTAATTGTCCGTCTCTCCATAATATCAACATTTTTGGACTCGTAAAACAGGTCATACGCTTATCACATTTAGTGTCTTCAATACCTGGTCCATAAATAGAAACTGCATTAAACATACATTGATAGAACAGGTCTGCCTTTACAACATTAAAGGAACAAGTGGATTTGAGAAATCATCTACCTATGGCTTTCTCTGCCTCTTGCATCATCTTCCATCATGAATATAAAATGCCTTCACCTTGGGTGCTCACAGTTGATCTAGGAACAAAAGGAATCAAAGAGACCCATTTGAGGAGCAGTGGAAGAAAGAACATATGATGATCCACCATAAGTTTGTGTTTCATTGCAGAAAATTGGCTATCTTTGCCTCCTCCTACTTCATTATTCAACTTGAATCTAAGATGTCGTAGGTAGTAGAAGTTGTTCTAGGAACAAAAAGAATAAAAGAGGCCTGTTTGAGGAATTGTGGAAGAATGACTGGATGAGGCCTTTCTTAATCTCTGTTGCTGTCCTTTTTTTTAGTTGACTTTTTTTTTTCCAGTTTACCCTATAAATTTGTATGATATCAGTGTAGGATTTGAACATATTGTAATGTGGCTGCCCGCAAGTGCGCAATTGTGGTAATGAAACGGGTCAATTCCTTCAGATACTTCACATTGCAATGTTTATTTTGAATACATTTATCTCGGTGCCAAATTATCCAACAACTATCAATGGCCTTAGATGACTTGATGCCATTTGCTTAACCCAACTAAACTTGAAAGTACAATTGCCAATGGGCATAATGATATGGTATATTCATTATTGCTTAGCCCAACTAAACTTGAAAGAAAGAGATGGGAATTCCAGAAAAGAAAAAAAAAAACTTTTTGAAAAAGCATCCATTTAAATACCTTTAAAACTAAGTTACCGGTTCGTTAGGAAAAGCCCTAGATCCGAGTCCTGGTTTGGATCCCCTGTGGAGCCGTACAGGGCACTGCCAAATGGAGCTGGATTCAGCCAGGTCTGCTGCAGAGCGAACCTGGGGTAATCTGGGTCTGTTCCGCAGGACCCAGACAGAACCCAGGGTGAACCCATCTGAAAAAGTATCTTTTTTTCCCCCTTAATTTAATTGTTTTTTCTTTTTTGTTCCTCAAATTGATGACATTGCTCATTTGCCATCTCTTTGATTGGGCTGATGACCACATCTTAGGGAGTTGAGTAGAACACCTCTGTTCTATTTGTGGATTAATCTGCAGCATTTGTCTGTATTTGCTGAAGGTGATGTTGAATATCCACGGTGGCCAGTGTACTCACTAATGGCAGTGCTAAAGATCTTCAATGGTGTCTGGAGGGCCTGCAGCAGCGATCTCAGCATCAGCATTGGCATCGCATGTTATTTTCTGTTTTAGCTTTATTGTTTTGGTTTTTATTTTTATTTTTTATTAGTTTTAGGTTTATGTTTTACGATTATTTTTAAATTAAAATTAGTTAAATAGTTTTTAAATTTATTAGTTTTTGAAGTGGCGATAGTATGTTGAAAAGCAAAGTTGAAATGGTCACAAAATTAATATTAAGGATTTAATTAAGTTTAAAGTTGTATTATTAATATTTAATATATTTATTTGTAGGCTGAATTTTAAATTTTAAACTATTTAAATTATAGTGTTTTAAACTTTAATCAAACTTTAGTTTCTTTTTCCTGATAAAAACCTTGGTTTAGGATCTAGGAACCCTGAAAATTTGGGGCCCATATCACCATGAAATATGCCCCTTCAATTTTTTCCCAAGAATTTCACAAACAATCAACACTATGCCAATTGAATTAGTGTTAGCTCCAAAATTGAAATCCAAATTTTAAAGATCTCAACGCTAAGAATGCACACTCAATCCCAAGGAAGGAGAGGTGTTGTCATATGGCAGAGAAAACTAAGCAATAACTGATATGAAATTACAATTGAATGGAGCTAGGCGGTGAACCAGCCATGAATGTTTTCCACACTTCCACTAATTCAGTGGGGGGAAGAGATTACAAAACAAACTAATTCATCCGCTGTGGCGGGCATCCACTCGTGAGTGGGAATTCACCACTTTTCAGTGGGTACAAAGAGAGATTAACAAGTTCTTTTTCCACATTGGTGGTAAACCAGCCAGGGATTACAAATGTGAAAACTTAACACAAGTAAAGCAGTAAAGAAGGACTGAAACAATACTACTGTTATCAGTCTTACAATGTAAATAACTATTGCAAATTACAAGTAAATTACAATAGCTTCAAAGCTTAGCGAACATAGATGATCTGCCACTCAAAATCTCTCAATTATTGAAGTTATAAACTGAAATCAAATTCTGAAATAAATCTGATATAAAATCTGCCAACTGAATTTTCAAAACCAGCAATCAACAACATATCAAAAAGGATGAATCTCTTACCACACTTCACCCAACTTCAATGAGGCTGCAAAGTATTCAATTCCAATGCTAGCCAACCAAATAACCTGAATTTAAACAATTCAAAGCAGCCACCAAAGGGAAAACTCGAGCTTCAATGTAGCTGCAATAGTTACTCTAGCTTCTAAACTCAGATATGAATTGGAACTTCAAGAAACTGAGCATAGAACAGAAAATGAAGGTCTGATATAAATTTTCAATAAACCCCAATTCAGACCAGCATGCTAAGACTCCATCGAATTGCTCATATCTTTATCTATGTCTCACCAAAATCAAATGAGACTGCAAAATAAACCTTCTCAAAGGCTAGGCGTCCATGAAAGAACAATTTCAAGACACATACAATGCTGAAATCTGCCCAGCAAACCAATATAAGCTTCAAAGACAAGGGACGGCTTAGGAAAGAAGTCAACCTTGTCAAATAAAATGGATACTTGCTCAATAAATCTGCCAATGTACAAATTGAAGCGCCTCTAGCATAGGTTTCATTAGATCAAATACCCATAAGCAAATAAAATTCATACAAAGAGCTGCATATAAAAATCACCTTTAGCCACGAATGAACTAGCAAACTCAAAAACTGAGAAATACATCAAATTCTTCAACAATGAAGCTCGATGTGCACTTCTGAATGAAGCACATTCTCAATCCACCATCTAGAGAACCATAGTTTTATGCCCGAAGAATGGAGTCAAATTGCTAAGCTTCCCCTTAGCCGGGTTCTGAATTCAATCCAACAACATTTTGTTATAATTTTCCAAAGATGCCAAATAAATGAGCAAAGCCTCTCTTTTATAGAGTTAGTGATGACCTTTCAAATTCCCAACATTTCCCTCCAAAGGGATGCCTATTCATCATTTTGAAATATTTAAATTTTCAAAACATTTTATTCCACCTTATTTAGGCGTCCAAACTTCAAGGCACAATAAACATTATAAAAAATCATTTTAATTTCTCCATGAGGCGTCCACCCTTGAGTACCATTTTTTAACACAACTTCAAGTCATTACATTAGGCCAAGGGGTCAATTTGGAAACATAACATTAATGACTTGAAATAAATCATTTTACCAAAATGCGCCATAAAAATGTTGAAAACCAACTATACTCCAAACTGCTATGCCCAAAAAGGAAACTGAGTTGGCTGCTGATGCTACTGCCCAAGATGGCACTGCCAAAAATAGAACTTACTAAAAATAGTAAATTCTAAAAAGTTGCTCAACTCACTTTGCATGTTATATCATTGCGAAGCTCTTTGAAAACCTAGAAAACCCCACTAGACAAGCATCTGAAACTCTAACATGCAAGACATCAAAAATGCTTTAGAGCCCCTATAAAATAGGAAACCCTAATTTAACCTTTGACGAGCCTATGGGCTTTTGGAAATAAGCTATCAGTCACCGAAGGGCAAATAGCTAAAATGGGGACATTACACACCAGGCCGCTGCCTATACAAAGTCATAAGGCTGATGAGACCAAAAAGACCTATCTATCTAAAATACTAATCCTATCATGCTCCCTCCTTCCAACCGACCTTGACACAATAGGCCCTCTAATAGAAAAAAAGTGTTTATTATCACTATATATGTATGTATGTATGCATATATATCTAAGATACAGGGTTCATACTCGCAGGCCTCGAACCCGGTTCGAGTACGCACGCGGTTCGGGTTTGTCTGTGGGTATGTGCTGGGTGCGCGCCCAACATTGTGGGTTCGCCAAGGTGTGCACACCTGTGCACCCGTGCGAATCCATAGTGCTGGGTGTGCACCTTGTGCGCACCCAACATGAGCCCGGGCGAACCCACAGGCCAAGTCAAAAAAAGTGGGCCCAAACTTGATTAAAAAACATTTTTCTTTTATTATTTTTCCTCCTAACCCTAGAACGGCCCAATATGAGGCCTTCAAACACACATACATTTCATTTTTACCTCTCATTTTGCTCTCATCATATTTTCTCTCCATCTTGGCATTTTGAAGGGAGGTGATTGCATTCGAAGGAGGTCAATTGTGGAGTGCCAAATAGCTTCCACAAAGGAGATTTCAGTATTTAAGGTATGCATTTAAACCCTATTCTTTAGTTTTTTGATGAATTTTTTCAAGTTTTTGATGGATTTTTCAAGTTTGTGAAGAAGTTTTTCAAGTATGTTTTTATAGATTGCAGTTTTTTATAGATTGCAACATACTCCTTTATCCACTCAAGTATGTTTTTATAGATTGCAACATTCCTTTATTTCCATTTTTTTTATAGATTGCAACATACTCCTTTATCCACTTCGTGAAGCATAACCGGTTGGCTACAAAAAGAGCTGAAGACTTGGTGTATATTCATTCCAATTTGCGTCTTTTGTCATGTAAGGATCCTCAATACATGCAAGGGGCAGTGGAGCTTTGGGATGTAGCACCCGAGTTTGTTGACTTGGATGCAACCATTTAGGATCTTGCTAGAGCCACTATGGATGATGTGGATGATAATGATGACATACTACATGGTGCATCTAGTGCAAGTGGAACCGCTTTGGGTTCAAATGATGATGATCTTGAAGTTGAAGCCGTTGAAAATCCAAGTCACGATGATTTTCATTTTTTTGATAATCCTTTTGATGATTGATGAACAATGAACATTGAATCATATTTCATGAACTACATTTTGTAATTCAGTAATTGTGATGATTTCCATTGGAATCATGAACATAGACGCATATGATATCATTGATATGGCTTATTTGAATATTTTTCAACTATCAATTGGCATTTAATATTTATCTTTGGCAGTTGGCATTGATCAATGATCAAGTATCATACTATGAAATGATTTAGTTTTACAATTCTGTATATTTCTCTTATTTTTTTGTATATATATATACACACACACACACATGTACCCATACGTACCCAAACCCCTAAATTTTTTTTTCACGTACCCACGTACCGAGTTCTCGTACCTGCACCCAGCCCTAAACTTGAACCCGAACCCGAACCAGTAACTTAGATATATACGTATATATGTATACATATGTACATATATGTATGTATGTATGTATATGTATGTATGTATGTATATGTATATATACATATATGTATGTATATATATGTATATATGTATACATATATACATATATATTTATGTATATATACATATATATGTTTTTTTTAAATATAAAAAAAGAAGTAATAATAATAAATAAATAAATTCAAATGGGTGCCAAACTAGCCCGCGAGTCCTATTTTGGATGTAGGTATATTTATCATTTTTTTTTCCTTAGAGGGAGGATATATTGCAATTTCTTTAACTACTACTGAATTCCAAGTGAGCGGTTCAATTCAAGGATGCAACCCCTTGAGCAAGCTTGTGTGAGGTGAGGATGAAAACCCTCCATCCACATATTAACAGCTTAATCCAGTTTTTGTCTTAGGACTAATTTTAGATCACAGCTTTAAAGTCGTATCGGTTGATGCGTGTTTTATGACTCACCAAGCACTTTAGAATAAAGAGTCCAGAGACGCTCTATCCTCTCTTGAAAAATTACCTCTTATGCTAAGATTGCTAGAAAGGTCATACGGTAATTCCAATGTTTCTTAAGTTGAGGGATGGACAAGCTCAATGGATGATGTGATATGCTGGTTTCACAAAGGGACCTTTAGATAGTAAATTACTCAAAGTAGGGATTAGAATTGATTTGACGTTGAATGCTCTTGTGTTTTTGGGATTTTCGATTTTGGGATAAAATAAAAGGAAAAGGGATGAGGGTTTAGAAACTAGATTTATGCGAGACTACTCCTACGAACTTAAGAGACAAATGCTGGATAGTGAAATTTAAACCAATCTTTGTTTTGCCAAGCACAATGACTACAACTAGACAAAGATGATGCAATCTTCAATGGGTTTACGAATGATGTCCTATTACACAATACCACCATCAATTCGAACAATGTATATAGGTAATAGAATCCAAGTTAAACAGTTTTAATGTTCAGACTAACCTTGCACATCAAATTGAAAATCATTCAATTGAAAAAGGTATGAACTAATTTCACTATTTCCAACACCATCAATCTTTCATTCATCTAAAAAATGCTGAAAACTAATTTATTCTATTGAAGAAATCATGAAACCATGCGAGCTCATAAAAATAACAAATGCTCAACTCTGAATCAAATTATTATTTGAATAGCAATAGTAGCAACAATTTCATAAGTCTCTCCCTGAATGAATGAAATGCGTGGGGTTTATATAGGCACCCCAATTACAAAGCAATGGCCAAGATTGAATTGAGATCAATGGCCAAGATTATTTCAAGAAACCCTATCCCTAAAAGCATAACCAACTCAAAGGACACATGGCACAAGCAGAACAAGCCACTTGGAGTATGGAAAATGATGACACCCTACAAATCATTCGAGCAACTGGGAATCCAGAATGCAATTCCCTTTGGACTGCTCCTTAGCCGCAAATGCAAGAAATTTAGCTAACACAAAATTGAGTTCCTCCATTGAGATGCTCGGCACAGAATCCAGTTGCACTCCCATTACGTCCAAGGTTTCCAGGCATTGAGTGAAAGTACCTTCCCATCTATCTTCCTGTTTCTGGAAGTTATCCATAAAGGTCAAAAGGGAAGACATATCATCAAGCTGATTCTCTGTAACAATCTGCACTTCCTTGAAGTAAATGTTCATCACACTCTTCCTCAATCCTTCTAAATCCAAGCCATTTGCATCATGATGCTCCTGCCCTGTTAATCCTTCAAGAGAAGTGAGGATTTTGAACTGAATTTTTTCAATTGCACTCCGTATAACAGCACATTCTTCCTTCATTCCATCATATATCTTCCTTTTAGCCAATAAGGAATGATACCACCTGCTGAAATCATACGAGGCTCCTTCCTCAATAACACCTTCTTGGATTAATATTTGCAGGGAAACTTCCTTTAAAACCTTCAAACGAGGTATCACTTTATCATTTACGTACTGAAAGTCTTCCCAATTGTCTTCAATTTGACTAACTTTAGTTATAAGCAAGGCAGATCTGTCATAAGTCTGAGCGCACTTCTCTAAGAATTGCTCCATCTGTTTTGAAATATTGATAACCCAACTCTTAGTTGCTTGACTTGTGATCCTCATAGCTTCAAGAACATCAACGGATTCCGGAGTAAGAGATGATGGCGGAATAAAAGTTTCACTTTCTTGGCGCAAAGGGGCTGTTAGTTGCTGAATGAACTCTACTAGCCTTAGATTTTCTAACTCTAGCCTTTCCTTTTTCTCCTTTGTTTTGTCGAATTTCTCCTTGATGGCCTTGGAAGTGTCTGCCAACTCATGGAAATCCTGATCTATTGTGGTTGGCCCAATGTCCAACGTGGTAACATCATAGTCCATAGGAGTAATCTGATCTCTTGGCTTGTCAATTTTTGGGACTGCCACCTGTGAGATTCGGGATCCTGCATCATTCCTGGTAATCTGAGAGTACTTCTTAGGCTTCTTTGGCGTTTTAGCTTTGCCAATCCTCTCCAAAAAGTCTTGCATGCTTTCAACTGGTTGAACCTCCTCCAATGGTCTAGACTTCTTCTTCAAACTTTCGGTCAACCAAGCTGGGATAGTGGATAATTCCATCCCATCTTCTAATTGAACATCATCATTAATTCCTTTTAGAGCAGAAATTACCTCATCTCCTAGCTCTTCATTGTTTTCAAGGACCTCAGTATCTCCTGCGCCTTCAATCATTAACGTATCATCCCCTTCCAAACACTCAGTGAGGGTTTGCTCTTGGAGAGAATCCAACTGTTCTAACTCTTGGAATTCGACCTCTTGCTCATGGCTTGGCTCGATCTCAGCAATGGACACTTTTTCTGTTACTCCAATTGATGAAGCACTTGAAGACGATGGAATCTCATTCACTTTTTGTTTCTTACTCTCCAATTCTCTGTCAGCTGCATCTTTTTCTTCCGTGTCAAGGTTTTTACTCACTACCTTCCTCTTGCTAGGATATGAAAGTTCATCAAGACTTTCTCCAACTGCTTCCTCCTGGCTTTCCTTATTGCTCAATGTGGCATAGGTAAGAGAAATTCCCTCTTTTCTCAACTTGCTGATCTGATTATCCACCCATTCCCTAGAGTATGCAATAATGTCCTTCATCAATATATCTAAATCGGTCAACTCAGGTTGCGTCCAGTTAGGCAACAAGATAGGCTTATCTTTTTCCCGTTCAAATTGAGGATGTATGTAGTCCCCGTTGTCTTTTACTTGGTCAAGTATAGGAAACAAGTCACACCTTCTTACAAGTTCAATTGGAATTCTGGACCAAATCTTCTTCCTGACTCCATATTCGTCTGCCAAGTTAGACCAATAGTCTTCAATCTGCATAACATGAAGGGACTTCTTCCCGTGGACTCTTAAGTACGGGTCATAATCAGACCTTGGATTATACATGCCGAACTTATAAAATTGCAATTCTAACCTTGCTGTTTTGGCTGATTGTAATGAAGGGCAGACTTCTAGCATTTTTCCAATTGTAACAGGAAAATCCACTCCTTGTTTGTTCCTTTTCGCCTGAATAGAATCTACACATGCCAGTTGCCTTGCAACTTCAAGCATAACAATCTTGTCTGTTGGGTACCGAGGGAGTCTATGTGGAGCATCCGAGAATCCATGAACTCTTATATATGTAAAGGTCGGAAACTGGATAAACCAAGATCCGAACTTATCAAGCATTGCCATAGCTTCTTTAGATAGCCTCCTTTGAACTGTTCCTTGAAGCACTCGGGTGATATACATAAGGAAGGCGTCATTGGTTATCTTAAAATTGTCCCTGTAATGCAGCTGGAGCTGCGGGTAACAATCATATGCTTTGAGCTGATCTTTTCGAAGTCCAACTTCCCCTTTGCAAATCAGTCCTCTGCACTTAGTGAACCGTGCCAAGATATAAACCACGTAGGAACTCATATAGAAGGTTTTGGTTTTTTCCAAGTTTCTCAACTGGAAATCGATGTTATCACTTATTAACTTTGCCCAATTTATTGCTTCCATTCCCAGTACGACCTCCTCCACATATGAAAACATCCATACTTCGAAGAAAGCTCCTTGAGAAGTTCCCATAATCCTGTTCAGCATATGAATCATGTCACTGTATTCTGATTTGAAATCTGTGCAAATTAATCTTTTTGGCAACTTGGAGCGATGTCTTTTCGGTTCCTTGATCCAGTTAGAATTGACTATGTCCATACAGGATTCTTTGGCTTGATCGAACATGGCCTATGATTCCTTTTGAGTCCTGTTCAACATCTTTTGACGATGGGGAATACCAAATACCTCTCTGACTGAATCCTCCGTGAAGTATGCCAAAGTGATCCCATTAGGTGTTTTAATGGATCTTGTCTGCGGATTGTATCTTCTGGCACATTCGACCATTAGCTCACTGCACTGAACTGAAGGTGGAAATCCCGCTGCTTGATGAAGTCCGGACTTAACAATGTTAGTGGCAATAGGCGTGGGCATTTCGTTCTGAGTGCCAAACATCCTTCTCTTGTGTTGAATCGCATTAAACTGCTCAAAGTTGGTATCCGCCACCTTCTTCCACTTCGAGGACAATTGAGACTCTGGATAAAATTCTTTGAGAACTTCTTTTACTTGAGCTTTTCTGACTCCACCTCCCACGTTCTTTGAAGAAGACATTGTGCCTGTACGAAGCTCGAAGTTAGAAAGAATTTCACAAAAAAGGCGATTTCATGGCTCGAGAAATTTTAAAATTAATAAAAAATCCAGAACTTAATTAAAAAGGCTGATTAAAGAATAAATTCCTAATGAAATTTTATCCGCCTTTTTGTTTTTAAAGAGCATTCATGGAATTTTTAAATAATCTTCTGGATTTTTTAAAGACTTATACTGAAGTTTTCTTAAATCCAAGATGAAAAATCCTTCTCCCTTCTTTAAATTTGCCAGTAATAACCTTGCAGCTGTTTGAGAAATCTGGAAAGGAAAGAGGAAAATCCAACTCTATGTTCTGGAATCAAGAAATCTCCTTGCAGCTGAAGAAGAAAGACGTCCCTAGCTTGAGAGGAGCTTGCCTGTGAGAAAATTCGACTTGCAAATAATGGAAAATAAGCTCACAAGATCTTCTTTTATAATAAATTCTTTCCATATTGGTTTAGGTCGACCTCTTCCTCAATTAGGTGCTTTTGCTTTAAAACGTAAAAAGCAATCTTATCTCTTTTTGATTTTTTGACTTTTCAAGCAAGGCGTCCCTTTTTTGGCTTGACAACTAAGTTTTATTTTTAAAATAAAACTTAAGATTTTATTCTATTTTTGCCCTCTAGGAAAATTCGACCCTTAAGTGGACTAATCCACTTTTCAACTAGATTTTTAACCTTTCAAGATGGGTTTTGCCTTAGACAATTTTCGATTTTCTCCTTGAAGAATTCGACTTTCAACTGGAATTTTCTTCTTCCTAACTGGAATTTCGTTTCATCTTGAAGTCCTTGAAGTCCAATTCGAAATTTCACTTGCCTTAGTCGATTTTCATCATTGTCCAACTAGAATTTCGAACTTTCCAACTGGATTTCCTTGTACAAGGCGGATTTTGGCAAAATCTCTCAAATAGACGAATTTTAATTGGATTTTTCCAAGATTTCTCTTTGATGAATGGATTTCTCAAGTGGACTTTTCGAAGATTCAACTGGATTTTCATATAGCGCACTTATCCACTTAGGCAAATTTCATCACAATTTGCTTGCTTTTACTTGATTTTTGAATGATTTTTCTCTTGAAGGCGCGATTTTTAATTGATTTTTCTAGCTTTTGCATGCGCCTTTTCCAACTTTTTCATCTTGCATGTGCTTTTCATCTTTGATTTTTTCATGATTTTTTTTTGAAGACTTCTTGATTTTTCCCTGCTTTTAATTCCAAAAGTGGAAACTTTCGACTCCACTGCCAGTGAGACCTAGCACTTTCTAAAAATAGAAACTTACTAAAAATAGAAAAAAGCAAAAAAGCAACTTTCTAAAAATAGTAAATTCCAGATTGGTCCAGAAATGCCAAAAACGAAAAAAGCAAAAAAGCAGAATCCCTAAAAAATAGGAAGTGTCAGAATTGAGCGAAAGCACAGGCGATCCTCGTCTACTGGGTCTTCTAAGCACTTCTATGACGTTTACATTCAGTTTCAGGCCCAAATTCCCAACTTGGCTTGGTGATGACTCCAGACTTTGACATGAAATTCTTAGCAACAGAGATTATGAAATTGCTACTCAAAGCTAAACCCTAAGAGCAAACCAGTGAGGGTCCCCATTTGCAATGGGGTGATGTGTGAAATAGGTCACAACAGTCGTTGGCAAGATAGAAGGGTGCGGCTCTTAGTGCAGTGAAGGATCTAAGGGAATAAGGCTGTAATGAGCACCCTTATTTTTTTTGTCTTCTAAAGTTCATTACCAATGGAAGAGTATAACATGAACATTACAATAAAGTTTGTTTGCAACAAAGGACTCTCATAATATTTGCATTTTTCAAGCACTGCTGAATAGAAATGAACATTTGAATTGAAGTTTGCTTACATTGATGATAACAAAAAGGAATATAAGACATACATTATTTAAACTTAAATTTCATTTCTGACCTTCAACAAATGAACAGGGGATAGCAACTTGTATGTCTTCAAACTGAAACGCTTTTGCTTGCTGTATTTAATAAATACCTCACAAGCCTCCAGCAGTTTTCAGTGCACCAATACTACCTTCCTATGACTTCCCCTTATCCCAACTATAAGTCTATAACCAATAATTATTGGTTCTTAAGGTACCCGATCCTCTTTATGACTGTAACTTCTCTGAGCAAGTCCGTGTCTCCTCCACAAGTAGGTTGTGGCTCTTATCTGGATGTATCAACTCTTCAGAAATTTCCAGTTAAAGCTATGGAACCATCCCTTGTAAATTTACTGAGATTTAATTAGTATGGCACCATTTTGAGCAGCAGTCTCACCATTCAAATGCAACATTTATAGGAGTTTTCAAGTTACAGGACACAATGAAGATGAAATATAAATATTTGGCACTTACAAATAAACTTGCGGCTTCTTTGGCAGTACATTTCCTTCATGCCAGCACAGAATAACCCTGTTTCAGCTTCCATGAACAACATTGGCATATACGACTCCTTCCAAACCTTATGATTAACTTAAAGAGTGGTTGTGCCAACTAGAAAATGGAAAATATTAACCTCTAAAGTCTCACAATGTCTTCCCAATTCGTCCCTACACCTGAATCTTGCCTCGCCCAAATAAATTGAACATGTAACATCCACAACCTTATTACAAGGAAATTACATGGAAATTTTTAACTTCATAGTGAAAAGTAAACATTGCTAAAAATAAGGAAAACAAAATTTCTTCAATAACATAGATTACATTTTCTTAAATGAAAACGTGGATAAACGTATTAGCTTCCAGTTTAGTAACTCAAAAAATTTCAAGTACATTTCACTATACTTTTCTTCAAGTTGCCACTTAAACATTTTCAAGTATAAGTATACATTAAGCAAATAAGGTTTAGGGTCAGAGATCCTTATCTGGATACTTTCTTTCTTCTCTGTCTTCCAAGACTTGACAAGTCAACTGCAAGAGGGAGAGCATCACCCAAGTGCTTTACCTCCAACCACGGACTTAAGCGGTCCCCCGCACACCTTCCTAACTGGAAGTGGCCCTGCCCTTCAACAAAGGAAATGGTTAGGAACCCCCTATTAATAGCCATCTGAGCTTTGGTGTTTGTGACCTACTTAACCAATGCCATCTATCAACTATGGAAAACCTCCAATTATGACAGACAACTCTGATTGCTGTAAGTATCTGGTACATGGTAAACCGGCACGTGCATGCAGCGACTCATGCACCCACTTTGGCCAAAGTTATTTTGTATAAAAATACATTCGCTACTTACTTGGAGCGAAGTCGTATGTTCACCCACCCTACTTGACTTGGAGACTTATTTGACCTTGTGATAATTCAAACTTACTAATTGATTATTGGATAACACTTCATACAAGGTTCAATCTTATAAGGAAATATCTTCATTTAAGTCATACTCGTAGACACCTGTCAATTTCGAGCATTATAGTGCCCTTGACTAATGTTCCTTTTGAATATAGTACTGCTCCTTGACGCCTGTCAATCTCGAGCATAGTACTGTTCCTTGTTCAATTATAATACATTTAGGTTGTTAAGTCTTTCAAACTTTAGTACACCCATGTTACATCCACGTAACTACTTGGGCCTTGGCGACTGCCACATGTTCTAGTTCTTTACTTACTAAGTCGATAAATGACTTGACTGGTTATACTTTACCCAAGTTACATTCCCGTAACTTCTTGTGTAACACTCTACTTGTTCTACAGTTTAAAAAATGTGAATCAACTACCAGTTTCAACCGAAGTTCAACTAACTTGTTTTCATGCTAGGTTTCCTTTGCAATTTGAATAGAAAAGAAAATCAGTTTTTAAATAATTACATCTTATTCAATTTCACAACTAACTCTTAAACTTTCAGTTTCAGCTGAAAGGATACAACTAACTGCTTTCAAATAACTGAAATCACAGAAGAACATTAACTTTCAGATTTTCCATTTCAGTTGAAAGAACAAACAACTGTCTAAATAATCATCTGCAGTTTTGTACATATAAACAATTAACTAAAAGGAGATAACATTTATTGCAGCATTGATATTAAACTTAAATAAGCAAAGGCATGTACTCGGAATTATGAGAGAGAAAAGAATACCATATGAGATCATCATTATGTTGACTTGCTTGAACAACTTTATTTTTGAGAGAAAGAGAAACATCATCAAGGGCTTTTCCGCCCAACCAAGACCTACTAGTCTCTCGAGTTTCTTCAACTGAAGAACTCGACCCTTCACGAGGGTAATCAACAGGGATCAAATTATCATCATGCCATTCTGAGCTTGGTGTCATGAACCTATACCGCTGGTCAATCCCTCCTCTATAGGTACCTCCTAACCAAAAGGATCATTCTAACTAGAAGTATATTTGGTTCATGATAGCTGATCTATGCCTAACTGGCATCATACCTTGGCCAAGGATTTTTAATGTTACTGGCATACCTGTGCCATCAGTACTCTCACCCTTGCTCGACATGATTACATTTATCTCAAGGTCTATTTACAATGACTGGTTTGATTTATCATTTTCCTCTTAGTTTAAGATCAAATCTTAACCATAAAGTTTTATTTTCCAAAGTCATGTTTCCAGATCTTACTTCTTGATTCTAGGTTTAGCAATTATAATAGGTATGAGAGAGAGAGAGTGAGAGAGAGAGAGAGAGAGAGAGAGAGAGAGAGAGAGAGAGAGAGAGATGGCTCGATATCAAATCACATCTTAAGGCATTCGATTTACTTAACCCATTAAAAGGTAAGAAAAAGACTTGTTTTCCATGAAGTCCCTCCTGATCTAATGGTCTCGAATTTAAATAAGAGTCACGGGTTCAACCTAGAATACCAAAAATAGAGTGGAAAGAAAACTATGGCTAAGACAATAGTTGGTTAGATCACAGTGTATAAGAAGCAGGCTCAGACCAAAGTTAAGTTCAGATTTGATGCCAGAAGAGGGACTCGAAATCATGGACAATGACTATACGGGATCAACAAGAAAGAGCCTACTATCGAGCTTGTTCAGGAAATAAGCAAGATCCGAATCCTTGAGATTCATCAAGACTAAGTATACATCAAATCTACATCTCAACAGATGACTAACAAATAATATAAACTCTTCGATGATAATCGTTATCAGGAAATGGTTCACATAACTTGCTTGACAATTCAATTGAAGCTTGACATTTACTTTGAAGACTCTCCACCTCCTGATGCTAACTGCCTCGGCGTCAAGAGCAACCTCTCTAACAGAAGGTAATGAAAACGATGATCTTCAAACAAAGTGAGAAATATAAGCAAGAATGCACGGCTTGAACTACCGAAAAGATACTTGATCCGGTAGAATGTTTTCTCTAACTAAGCAAGGATGCACCCTAAGTTATACGGTGATTTAAAGAGAAATGAATGAAGTTTTGGCACGACAAAGAGAATTCGACAGAGTCAGGGCAAAAGATTTCACAGAGTAATTTGAAGTTAGTTTCGATCGATAATAACTGTTCCGTCCTTTAGGGGATGGGGACGGGACCGGGGACGCATTTCCGGGACGTTTCCTAGGGGCCCATTTTTAGGGGACGGTAGGGGACGGCGACATACAAAATACATATATATATATATGATTTTTTCAAAATTTATTAATATATTATTATATTATAGACAGAGAGAGGGAAAGAGAGAGATATATGTCAATAAATTAATAATTGCTCACACCAATATAATAAATCGTGAGAGTAGTAGCATAACAAGTAACAACATAATAAATCATAAATGTCATTAGCATTATAAAATGTATCATAGCAATATGAAACATCAATAAAACCATGGTATATCAATATCCAAATGTTTCAAACATGCATCCAAAAGTCTCAAAGTTCAAAGTTCCAACAGTCTATGAAATTAAGCCTCATTCGGGCTATCAATATCAAAAGATTGAGAACTATCTGAGTCACTATCATCTTCTGGCAAGAGTGGATCATCCAATGGTAGCCCGACCAATCCTGGTTGCACCTCATCCTCATCAATTTGTCTAACGTCCTCAGGATCAACATCCCATCGTGCTGCTGGAGTTTGCCGATACTCAGTAGTCTGACGGTCCTGAAGTCTCAAGGCACTATGAACTGCAACTAATTTCTCAGCTCGTTTTGAAGTAAGCCTATTCCTCTTAATGGAGTGTATGAAGCCATAGGTGGACCAATTCCTCTCTGCAGCAGAGGAACTAGCAATCTGTGAAAGCAAACGAATGGCAAGTTGTTTCAAATCTGGTGTGTCCTTCCCATGAAATTTCCACCATCCAATGGGGTTGTTCTGTGCAATGGTGGCCCTATCTGTCCTAGCTTCTGGTTTGCTGAATGTAGGACCCTGAAGATCAGCAAACATAAGCCACTGCTCTCTAATAATGGTTGCTAGCTCATCGGTATACATTTTACGAAGGGCTGCTGTAAGCCCCTCTATCACCTCGTCATCCTCAGAAGGAAGCATTCTGCCAGGTCTAGGTACATACCACTTCGGATTAAGAGCATAGGCAAGCATATGAAGAGGGGTATTCATTGTGTTCCACCTCTTTGTCACAATAGGCCTAATATGGTCCTCATAAAATCTCAACTCAGGTTCCTTTTGACGAATAGCTTGCTTCATTTGGTCAAGCATGCTATCAAAAGTCTCATATATCTCTCCCAAGTTAGGAGAGTCTGTATCTGCATACCGGATTACCCTCACAGCTGGTGATATGAAAGAGCAAATATACCTACAAGCAACAAATTAAATATTAGAACTTTTAAAATAATAAAATACAAACTACAAAGTAAAACAAAGTGTAACAAATTCAAAATTTCAAAAACAATTTAAATTTTCAGATTTCTTACTTGATAGTGGCCCACCAAGTTTCACTAAGTACTCTATCTCTCACTTCCTTGCCTTCATTTGTCTTCGACAGATTCCACCTTTTCCAATCTGCACAAACAACCATGGCTTGTAGAGCATCTTGGACCTCCATCATCCTCTCTAGCAAAATATAGTAGCTAGCATATCTAGTCTCAACTGGTTTGAGGAATTCTTTCTTTGAATAAGACCGGAATAGTGCATGTGAAGTGTGATGGTTGCATACAAACATTTGTATGCCTCTAGCCTCTGCAACTGCTGCCCTCACCCAATCTATTTTTCCAATGTCTTTCAAAGCATTATTCAAAGCATGTACACAACATGGAGTCCAAAAAATATGTTTGTAAGCATTCTCAATCATCAAACCAGCTAGCTTACAAACACGAGCTGAATCTGTTACAACCTGCACAACATTAGAAGGCCCAACCTCCTCTACAGCCTCCCTCAAAATGCCAAACTGAAAATCAGCATCCTTACGCTTCCCAGAACAATCAACAGCTCGAAGAAAGTATGAACCAGCAGGGCATGTAACAATAACATTAATGAGTGGCCTATGTCGAATATCAGTCCACCCATCCATGACAATGGAACAACCAGTCCTAAGCCATGTCTGCCTCATCTCCTCCATCAACAAGGTAGCTTTTGAATATTGTTTGTCAAGGAGGGAGGTACGCAATCTATGTTCTCCAGGGGGGGCATAAGAGGATCCAACTGACAATATTTCTTTCACCATAGTTTTGAAATAAGGTGACCTTGCCAAATGAAATGGAAGAGCATGTGCATAAAAGAATTTGGCCACTGCATCATCAGCTTGCTCACGTTTTTGTGTATTCATCAACCCCATGATTGAAGTTTTCTCACTTGCTTTCTTCCCTCTATCACAAGTCTCTGAAACTGATACATTGGAAGAGCCTTGCAAATCAGCTAATGGTCGTTTTCTATTTTGAATGGTAATGATTTGGTCATCACTACATCCAGCCAACTTTGCAAATTGAAGTTGCTGCTCCAATGTTATTGCTGTACAAACTCTAACACCTTTTCCACAGTCACCCACTAGATGGCCTCTAATCCTAGTATAGCTCCCATGGTAAGTAGATTTACAAACATGACAAAGCCATTTCTTGCTGCCCCCTGAATTTTTTTGCTTGTTGACAGTCACATCTGTGGCAAACTGACGCAATGGTTTGTTGCGGTTGAAAGGGCCTTTTGCAAATCTTTGAAGAGTGGGTACAGGGCATGCAAAATGGTCTGAAGAAGCATGGGTTGGATTTTCAGAGGTAGAAGAAGGATCTAATGACATTCTTTGAACTTCATTTTCACTCTCACTACCCTCACCCTCATAACTGTCACTGCCATTGTTGTTGCTGCTCATTTTGAAATTTGTATGGCTTTTCTTCTTTATTTTTTAAAATATGAAGTTTGTATGCTGGTTGAAAATCTGAAAGTTTGTAAAAATTATACCAAATCATTTAATCAATGAACCATTCAATGAATCAACATTGAAAACAAAAATGAAAATAAAAGCAAAAATTATTATTAAAAATTAAAAAAAATGATAAGCTAATATCATAATACAGAAGCAAATTTAAAAAAAAAAATTAATCTCAAACCTGGAAGTAGGAAATGGAACTAAGAAAAATGCAGCTCCTAGCTCCTCAAGGCGTCCCAAAATGCAGCTTGAGTGAAGGAAAAAATGCCCAAATAGAAGCAGCCGCGATTTTACCCTAGGCGTTGGAAAAAAAACTTGAAAAAAATTGTTTCATGGCTCTTTCAAATGCAAAAACGCCTCTGTTAAATGCCCAAATGCAGGAAGAAGAAGGCATAAAATGATTTAGACTGATCTTTTAGTGTGAATCGCCCTTGCTGTGTGAACTGTGAACTCAAACTGTGAAGTCGTCGCCCTAGCCTCAGCCGCGCTTTGCTTGAGAGCCAAATATTAACAATATAAATGAATCATATTTGATAGCTTATGACTTTTAAGTTTTAAGAAACTTTTTTAGGTTTTATGTTATTTTTCTTCCTTGGACGTGGCCAAAAAACGCAGACATAAAACGTTTTTTAAAAACAAAAATTGTAATTTTTATGTTTTATGCGCAGGGGACGGCAAGCCGTCCCCGAGGACAGCGAGGGACGTTCCCAACGTCCCCTGCCGTCCCCGGGGACGGGGGAACGTTCCCAGAGGAGAGGAAACGTCCCCCCCCGTTTCCTATGAATTTCTCAATTTAGGGACGCTCTGTGGATCATTCCTCTGATAGTAGCCCCTCTGGCCCCTGGGATGATGGGGACTGCACAAGGTGGGATCGGCCCCCGTAACACAGGCTGAATGATCTGAGTTCAAGGGTCTGGGTTCTTCCTCCAAGGAATAGGTCAAAATGTCGAGACCCCTAAAGCTACTATTGGCCCATGAAATTGCAGAAACGGCTACACAGAGATCAAGCTTATTCCACCCGAACTAGAGTTTTGAATAAATCGATCAGGCTCTTTCTTGCTAAAACTCAACGGTAGTAAATAAACCAAAGAATGCCTTTTGAGGAAGAGCTGATTGGAAAAGAGAAATGAGTGAGAGTGCGAGAATGAAGAAAATGAGTAACCAGACTCAATGAATTGTGGGTGTCGAAATGAGGTAACAAATTACGTAGAATCCAATTCAAGGAAAGGAAAGCTTTTAGCTAAGGGTGATGCGAATTCAAGCATGAAGCTGAAGAAGCAAAACAAAAGATCATTCCAATTACAGACAGAGATTTCTCCAAGAGAATGCGAATGCTTCCCAGAACAGAAATGATGATGAAGCCCCAAAAGCCAAAAGATGTGTGTGTCATCCGAATGAAATTCAAGGCAAACCAAGATTACCCTGAAAAAGGAGTCCCTCCAATTCTCAAGAACGTTTTGATCAAGAAGAAGATAGCCAAGGTGGCAGAGGTTATCTACATAACGTAACGAATATTGCCTCCCCACAAGCTCTCGACTAGAAATTTTTTTACATTGCTTTTTATTTATTATTCAATTTTCATTTTACTTTATAATATTCATTTTAGAGGAGATCGGTGCAAAGTAATTCCTATTTGACATACTTTTCCAATAATTAAATTAAATGACCCAAGGCCAAGGTTACGATTTCCAATTTAGCTATCTTACACCACTCATGGCATGATGGTAATTTTGATCCACAGTTAACTACGTCCTCTCCCTGATGATATTTCCCTTTCCCCTCGAGTGTTGACGATCCTGCAACCGCTTGACAAAAAGACTAGGGTTAGACCATGCTCGACATATATACATGTTTAAATATAATCTCATCATCACATACATTTTCACATATAAAAGAAAATCATTCACATTTACATGTACAACATATAAAACAATTATTTTATCCTCAATTTCACATTCTCATGAAAAAGCTGTTACTTGCAACTAACATAACGACCATAATTTCATTGCCATAAATATGTTAAGTTAGAGGGGATGTAACATCTTGGGACTTAGCAACTGCCGCTTATTCTAGTCTTTCATAGTAATTATGGGAATTTTTGCTCCCCCATTCTAAGCATTAGTAGTAGATACTGATGACCCACGATCTTTGACTAGACCCTCTTGGTCACAACAAACAGTATTGACAATATGTTCATCTTATATAAACAATAAATATTACTCTTGAATTAAAGATTCCTTCCTCATGTTATAATCTCAAATGTTCAATGTTTAGTTCCACTGCGGAATCCTTTTGTAGAATATAAAGTGTCACTAAGTAACAACTCATTTGAGTTGATAGTAATTTCAGATTTGAACACCTGAGTTACTTTCGGGTAACCACCTAGGTCTAGGTTACAACCTCTTGTTCAAATCCTTAGCATAACCCTTGAGAGCTACCGTGTTAGTAAGCAAGGTTTGCAGCTTCGGGAGATATTTTCTCCTTAATTAAGGCTGGTGGCCTACATATTACAAATTATATTTTATATTTAATGTTGATGTATTAGCGGCAGGAGGTATCTTCTAGCAGCAGAGGCATCTTCTTTAAATAGCTGTTATGACAAGCTGGCTGACCCACATAAATTGTCTTATTCAAAATGGTCAACATGCAAGAGAATCTGTGTAACTGAATTTGTGTAACTAACATGCAAGAGAATCTGCGTACTGACATGCAAGCGAATCTCTGTCTCCTTTAAATAGACGCATGAACTGTATTTGTAACTCCTCCTTAAATAAGCAAATGAAACGCCACCTAGTGTGTCCTCTTGTGTGTGCATGTGTAACTGTCATTTGCCTATATTTAGGAGGAGATGTTGGCTTGTTTGGTGACTGATTTTGTCTATAAAAACAAGTCACATCTTCAAGAAGATGTTCGATTATTCACAGCAGGTTATTGTCCTTCAAAGAGCAGATTGATATCAAGCAGAAATCAGAGGTTTTCTGTATATTGGCATCTAGGAGAGGTGCTGAGACTTGTAAGCTGATTTCATTCAATATATAAGAGACATATTTGTGGCTGGGTTTTTCTCCCTCGAGAAGGAGGGTTTTCCCAGGATATATGCTGTGTTATATTGTTCATTTCTTCATGTGTTTGTGTTGCATTTTTTGCTTTCTGTTAAATCTGATCCTAAAACATTAACATGGTATCAGAGCGGGTTTTTGAAAAGACCTGATCAGATTTGGGTTGACTAAGCCTATTGCTGATTGTGTAAATCAAGACATCAAGTCTATTGTATCTTGGCCACTAGCTGCTGTGGTTGATATGAGTTAAGTAGGTTATAGTCACTTCAGGAAGGATAGACGTCTGAGCCTTTGCAGTTGCATATTCACTATGAGTTGGTATAGTTGCTGATTATAGAGCATCATCATAAATATATCTGGCACATGACTTCTCCCCAGGAGATATGTGAGAAGGAACTGTTGTTTTAAGCAGAGTCAACATTCAAGAGCAAAATTAATGCTCACATGAGCAGACCTAAGGGAAAGATAAGTGCAGACCTGAAAAAGTGTTTAAGTACAACACTTAAGGAAATTCTGATTTCAACGAGATAAGTATTTCCTGTTTAAGTAATGTTCATGAATTTTTTATGTAGTTATTAATTCATGCTATAACATTGAGATAGTGAAACATGTATGATTCTAGCTTTGATATTTCTTCTGGATAGTTTAAACTATTAGTAATCTCTCTCTAAATGCTTCCAGGACGGATCGAGGAGCAAGAGGGTGATGAGAGATTGCCTAGAGAAGAAGAGCTTGAGGCATCCTGTGAGGAATTCATGCAGGCTGAAGAGATAAACTTAACTGGAGACATCTCTCAAAGACGAAGAACCTATTCAAGTTGTCTTTGAGATCAGTTTCTTCGAAGAGGAGGAATTTACATTTAGAGGGAGTTTGACAATTCATTAGAAGCAACCTTGGACGAGGAGGTCAGAAGGTTGATGCAAGTACTTGGAGCTTCAGAGGGAGTTTCATCATCATGGAGATCTGTTGTTAATGCATTTTCCTCTGAGACGGAGGAATTTGAGGTGAAAGCCCTTGTTAATGCATTTTCCTCTGAGACGGAGGAATTTGAGGTGTCAACCCTTGTTAATGTATTTCTCTCTACGAGAGAGATTTGAGGTATCAACCCTTGTTAATGCATTTCTCTCTGCGAGAGAGATTTGAGGTATCAGCCCTTGTTAATGCATTTCTCTTTGCGAGAGCGATTTGAGGTATCAGCCCTTGTTAATGCATTTCTTTCTGTGAGAGAGATTTGAGGTGAAAGCCCTTGTTTCATTCTCTAGGAGTAGCCATGGTGGACGTCATGTTGAGATGACGACATCACGTTGAGTGACTCCATGATGAGCTCTTTCCACAAATGGGTGTAGCCATTGTGGGCGTCATGTTGAGAGACTCCATGATGTAGATTTCTGGAAAATATCTCCCTAGCTAAGAGGGAGTGTTAGCGTTTGGTAGCTTCAGGAGATATTTTCTCCTTAATTAAGGCTGGTGGCCTACATATTACAAATTATATTTTATATTCAATGTTGATGTATTAGCAGCAGAGGCATCTTCTTTAAATAGCTGTTATGATAAGTTGGCTGACCCACATAAATTGTCTTATTCAAAATGGCTAACATGCAAGAGAATCTGTGTAACTGACATGCAAGAGAATCTGTGTAACTAACATGCAAGAGAATCTGCGTACTGACATGCAAGAGAATCTCTGTCTCCTTTAAATAGACGCATGAACTATATTTGTAACTCCTCCTTAAATAAGCAAATGAAACGCCACCTAGTGTGTCCTCTTGTGTGTGCATGTGTAACTGTCATTTGCCTATATTTAGGAGGAGATGTTGGCTTGTTTGGTGACTGATTTTGTCTATAAAAACAAGTCACATCTTCAAGAAGATGTTCGATTATTCACAGCAGGTTATTGTCCTTCAAAGAGCAGATGATATCAAGCAGAAATCAGAGGTTTTCTGTATATTGGCATCTAGGAGAGGTGCTGAGACTTGTAAGCTGATTTCATTCAATATATAAGAGACATATTTGTGGCTGGGTTTTTCTCCCTCGAGAAGGAGGGTTTTCCCAGGATATATGCTGTGTTATATTGTTCATTTCTTCATGTGTTTGTGTTGCATTTTTGCTTTCTGTTAAATCTGATCCTAAAACATTAACACTACTACCCTTGTAATATAATGATTAATCGAATCTTGACCTATCTGGTCATCATAAGGTATACTGATTCATATAATAATCCCCCATAGTGAAAGTTAAATCTTCCAATAGGAATATAGCTACCTTTAGGTTCTGGCCTATCATGGTAACATTGTAGTCTTATTTATTAAGGTTAAACCTCTGTAGACCAGCTAGTTCTACTAATATAAGAATTGTATTCATTAAAGCTTACCTCTTAAGGTGATCTCATTATTCTCCTCCCACTAAGGTGTTCACAACTGAATAACCTCAGAACTCAAAAGTAAATTTTGACTCTTGTTGCAATACTATCAACGTCGGGATTTAAGGCTTTTGCCTTCAATAAACTAGCCCATATTCTCATGCAGAGACAGTCATATGCTGCTTTTATAATGGTCAACTTTTAATAGGTGACTTCAATGCCACCGACCGACCTATTCTTGGTCATTCATTGGCTTACATTTCAGCTTTACACTTCATGGTAATACAGTTACCAATGCATCAAGGAAATATTTTCTTCTTGACTTACTAGCACAGAGATTCTAGATATTTTTAACATAAAGTAGCACCCAACTCACTATTTAATAATGGATCTCACTGGTGAGCAGTAATGGCCAGTTTTTGTGAGCATCCAAATGATCGTGCTCAACCCCAAAGATTTGACATGCATGCAGTCTCTATTAATTAACACCAAGAATCCCTTCGTCAAATGGTTTATCAGTCTTAATTGTAACACTGGGTCTTAGCCCTTACATTATTCTTTGCTCTATATACTGTTCACATATTTGATATTTCAAATGGAGAAAAGAGAGACTTTGCTGCTTAAAAGCTTAATTCCTACTTCATAGAAAAACAGTTTACTATCTTTCAAGTTTCAACAAGAAAACTCAGAAAACGAGAGAGTTATCAGATTGTATCCCTTGCTAGAAAAGGAGACTCAGAAATCAGAATTCAGAAAATAGTACATGCCTGTAAGGACACACATAAAATGCTTTACTTCTGCCCAGAAATCGCACAGCAGCTTTAACGACGACTTCTCTAACTTCTATGCTTATTCCTTCTATCCCAAGCAAACATGCAGACTTCCTTTTGATGTCTGTGCAATTATATTTCTCTTTTTTTTAAGAACTGAAAATGAGAACAGCAATGGTGACCTCTAACTTTTTCTTTTTGTAACCCCTAAATAGTACTCACAAGCCCTTTATATAGAAAAGGGAAAAATAACCACCTTCAAAGCCACTATCAACCAACTAAATGAGGTTGGTTCAAAAACAATAAATGCAAGTAGTTGAGCTACCCAAAAAAATCTCTCCCATGCCTAGCAGCAAATACACAAGAAAATATCTCAACACTTCTAGAACTTCTTCCAAGCTCATTGAAAATTAATTTGCAATAGTCAACCCTTGGAGTTTATTTATATCAAATTCTGTGCACATTAGAAGGCTATTATTTAGTGGAAGATAGTCGCCCTCAAAGCTCCAATTTAGGAGAACATTTACTTAATTTATCTGCCCAAAATTTATTAATGATTCATTCAACAGATTTGACTTTGTCAACAGCAAAAAGTGGAGATTGGCGCCCTAAAAAGAAGTTGTTACAACTCCCTATAAATTAGCATTCAGTTTCTGCCTTTGACTAGGCTCACATTGCTACTTATATGGGGCAGAATTATGGTAGTTTTGTTACCAATTACAACCAATGTTCCACGGGGTTTCGGGGATGGGGATGGGGGGATGATAGGGGACGCGTTTCAGGGATGTGGGGACGGGGGGTCTAAGTGTGGGGGCAGCGGGGGGTGTTAGGGTGCTGAAATACATATTAGTAGTTGAAAAAATAGTTATAAAAAGATGTATAAGTATAAGAATTATACGTCTTGGAGACAACTAGGAGTCCCCTAGACGTCTTGAGGACACCCTAGCATCCTCGAAGTCCTAGTGGCGTCTTGGAGACAACGACACTGGTGGTGGGATAGTGGCGCTGGTGGTGGGCTAGAGGGGGGATGTCCCCCCAAGTCCCCAAGTCTCTAAGACGTACCCGTCTAGGAAACACGAGGTTTTTTGGGGGGGGGGGGACACGCCCCCATGGAACATTGACAACTTAACATATTATGCCACTTTGGAGACCATTTAATCTCCCTAAAATTAGCATTAACAACTTGTATTTATTTCTAACTAGCTTTAATCAAGAATTAATGTCTTACCTTATGTTTATTCATTTAAATATTTGTACATACTAGTAAACCCTAGCATACCCACATACATATACACTTATACAAGGAATATGATTTTCTGTATAAGTATATACATATGTACACATCCCAGACTACTACATGTACACATATCCAAACATATAAACATAGATACCTTCCCATTTGCTTTTATGGAAAAAACGTGTTAATCATCCTAGTTACTCCTAAGCATGCAAACTCACATTATCATTTCCGTAAACAATAAACTATATTATCAACATGATTATATATATATATATACTTGTTTTGCGATAAAAGAGTATACCAAAACCCTAAGGGCTCCTACAAGGAATTTTCCTATAGCTTGACTTAGGTTAAATAACTTCATAACATAAACAAGGTCCAACTTACACGAATTTGACACCTCAAACCTGTCCTAGGCTCACCTTGACGAGCTTAGATGGTTTTTATGATTGGGTTCTTTATCCACTTCCTTCTCCTGGGTGATACTCCCCCTCATCCATTGGAGGCGCGACATCCAACCCTGTCATCCACTTGGCAACCATAACACGTAGGTAGCCATTTTCATCATATTGCATTCATCACATTTCCAATATATCAATATATAAATTTCATTGCATTAACCATTTTTTTTGCTCGGTAATAGTGTTAATTTTATTAATAATAAGAGATTACATAGCTATTCTCATTACAGCTTCATTTTAAAAACCCCTTTCCAACACCATTTAGCTTCTCTACAAGAACCCCTTGCCCTACCACCTATCCACCCTACAATCCACAACATGAGTTACAAACAATGAATCCCTACATCAAACAAAGAAGCTCCATAAGCATCCCTAAAAAGCTGACCTAAAACCAGAAATCCCCTAAAAAGAGACCTATTAACAGGTCATAGGTTTGAAGCACTATTTGGTCTTCCCTTAGTCTGAGACTGGAGGACTATAGCGAACATTTCCTTCCTTACTTTCTTTGCTTTCTTCCCCTTGATAGTTTGCCAACCGTCCTTCACCCTTGTAGCTTCCTACCACTCCAAAGGTTTGTCATGAGGGCTCTTCAAATCTCCGTTCAAACTGCCAGTTGCTTGTTGACTCTATCCATCAGCTTTTTGTTTCACAACTTCTTTCTCTTGCAACCTCACCACACCTTTTTTCTCTCGACACTCTGGTGTTGCTGCCCCATTTTTGAACTCCTTTTCATATCCGTTGAAGACAACATTATCACTGTTCGTAGCTAGACTCCCTTCCTGTCTCGGGACGTCACTAGTCTGTTGCTGATCCTCCCTTCTAACATCATTCACCAACGCCTTCCCTTCCTGACCTAGAGCCCTAGAAACCTGACCCTCCACTTCCCTTCTTTTCAAAAGAGGGCTCACTTGCATCTCCTTTTTCTCCACTGTATAGTGCTGGAGAGCAAGATCTTTCCACTAAGAAGCAGATTTATTTGTTTTGTGTTTGGCACATTGAGCAACCAAGTGCCCAGTTTGAAAACAAATTCTGCACCTAAAGGGTACCCCTTCATAATCCAGGGGTTGCACCCAACAACCTTTCAAAGTTTTTATTGGGATCTCTTTCAGATGCTCCTTCGACACGTCCATTTCCACCAAAATCCGAGCAAAAGTCGAATGCAATAGATTTGAGGATCCTTCATCTACCATTAAAAAGCTTCCTAGAGAGTTCCCTACAGCCTCCAAGCAGGAATCAAACCAAAATTGTAAGGGAAGATTAGGAAGTCTCACCCAGAGAGGAACCCTCTCAAACACTTCAGTGGCTGGGTTAAAAGCCGGATGCCATGGCTTTAACATTAGTGTATATTTTTCTTCCCAATCCCAGTGATATTCGCAAAGAATCTTATTTCTGTCCTTCTCCATTTCAAAAACAACAATGAAAAAACCTTTAGCCATGGGATAAATTTGAACATACCCTTCCAAAACATGCTTCCAATGATTAGAAATCCATTGGTGGAGATTAGTCAAGCTTGGCCAAAAACCCCTGAATCTCCCAATCAAGCCCAGCCCAAAAAAACTTTCTCATTAAAGCTCACTTCTTGATCAAGCTCGCCATCTAGCTCCACTGTGATTGTTCTAGTTGAAGGAGGTGAAATAGAATCCTTTGATGGAACCCTTCAAAATTTTTTTTGGTTCCATCCTAAACATTGTGCAAAGTCTGGCTTGGGCCCTCGTTTATGATTTCAGGTCATATCCTCATCACTATGTTAGGGTTTTATATTTAAAAAACCTCCCCAAATTTGGCCTATGAATCAAAAGAACCCTTAGTCGTTATATTGTCGCATTGACTTGGTATTCCCGGGACCCGGTCACTTAAGTTGCTACTTATGCCATTGAGGTCGTTGTTTTTACCGCCCCCTTGATCTTAGGTCTATCAATCACCTTATTCCTTCTTGGTATTAAATTTTCCTATGATCAAGGCTTGATCTTAATATTTTAAAGCCTTAGCCTTTGTTCTTATGGGTCAATATCTCGCTTACCTAGAGATGGCGCCCTTTTATGATTAACCTTTGTGGCATGTGCAAAAATGGAACTTCATGCTGACCATCCGATCGTGGGAAATTAATCCCAGCCATTCCCCATATGCCCGTGCTGGGTTGTTTCTTCTTATTTTATTCACACAGGCTGGTGGGCTTCAACCACGTGTCATGTATGCTAGTGGGCTCAGTCTCGGTAAAGATTGCTGGCACCTTTCAAAGAAGATCAATGGCTGTAGGGTTAAAAATGTGGCAGCATCTCTACACTCCTTGCACGCCCGTTTTGATTTATTTCATATTATTTTAAAGACACGGGCTAGCGAGTGATGGCCACGTGGTACTGCCAGATGGTAGGACTAGTATCTTTGTAGGGCCAGTGGACGTAGTTCGAAAGAAGATCAACAGTGGATGTCACGACACATGTTCTCATCAAAGCCGTTCCCCGTGCGCCCGTCCATCTACAGCAATAAGGAAAGATAGTCACATAGGCTAGCGAGCGGAGTGACATCTATTATTATTGTGGGACCCGCTAAGCTTTGAGGACGAAGTTTTATTTCGTAGGAGATGAAATCGACGGTTGATTGCAAATGACATGGCCTAATCTTGACCACTCCCCGCCATCATGTGAGGGCCCTGCCCATGTCCTGTATTTTGCAACGGGCAAGTGCCATGTGGACTTTCTAAAAGGCTCCGATGGGCTCTAATAAAAGTTAGAATACTTATAAATTTGGCCGAGAAGGTACTGTTTCTAAATGGTGCTATTTTTAACTTTTCTTTGAGGCACGTGCTTGAGATTTCGACCGTCAGTCCTAACAATTATTGATACGTGTGGAGAAGGTGAAAACAAAGCAGGGTAATGTACGAACCGATATTTTGAGATCAGATCAGGATCATTCCCCGCTGTTCTGCTACCAAGAAATACAGGTGTTTTAATTCCCACGGGTAAGTGGGTAATTATAGCACGAATAGTTTTAATTGATGCTATGTATAGAGTGGGTGTATATCTACTCAGGGCTTTTCTAATTTAAAGGAGCATTAAAAGCACAATTAAAACTTAATTATAAGTGGTTGCATAGTAATCTACCTGTTGATTTATCTTTTAAAACATGATCAATGGTTAAAGATTAAAAAATCAAAGCAGACTGTTGTCAGCTCACACGCACAAGTTTTCTTTGAAGAATTAATGGTTGGCACACTTGCATGGCTCGTTATAATGTGGACTGATGGCCATATTTCTCATTTAGAAATTGTGTCCAATTTGAGTCCGAGAGCAGAATTAGTGGAGGTCCGCTGGTTCTTATCACTGAGAAGATGAGTAAGTCTGAGGAGTCTATTAGGCCGTTCCAAAGGTCTAGGAGATTGAGTTTGCTCGAGGCTGAGGAGAATGCCCTTGAGAAGGAAGTTGATACACAGGGAGCTCCTGATACACCAAAGAGTAGAAGGGGACGCAGGAAATTCAAGAAATATGGTGTCAGGAGTAACTCCTGCTTGAGGAGCTGAACTGTTTCAGAAGAACTGGTCAAATTCAAAGGAAAAAAGTTGGTGGAATATGAAAAGAAGGCAAAGAAAAAGTGTAAGTATCGTAAGGCCTATTTGTGAGGACGTAATTCTCCTAGTGAGGTTTCTGATAGCCCTTAAGACAGTGAGGGTGACATTGATCCAGAGGGTGATTATTATCCCCTCTCCCTGGTACCATTTGAGGATTCTGACGAGGAGGTGGTGACGGTTCTTCTAGTTCCACCACAAGCAAGGCGTGGGTTAGTATCCTCTAAGGCCGATGACTCAGAGTGATGACTTTGCCCCTTTTTTGTTTTTGACGACACCATGGCCCTTTTGTCAGGATTGTCCTATTCAACATTCATGTGATTTCTTGTTTCTAGCGCTGATGTGGAAAATTTTTGGGTTGGTGTATAGGAGAAGTGCCAGACTTCCTAGTGTTGGCGGCATGTAGTTTTCTTCCAGGTGATATGTAGGTTTTTGTTGGGGCTGCTAGTGGAGAATCTTCTTTGGTCAACAAGGACGAGGATTCAATGCTGCTGCAACAAACTCTTCCTTTTGAGGAGCTGACATGTCCTCATGCAAGGAATATGGAATGTGGTCTTTTACTCTTCCATTTTCCTTAATGATTGCATGTAACTAACTGAGGATGTCTCAAATTTTGGTGCAAATGATCTTGAAATGAGATGAAATATAAATGTAATTGAGCCCGATGCTTGTTGCTCCCTTATTCTATAAAAGGGATTTCAGGGCTCATTACAGAGGGTCAATTTTTAAGTCTCAATAGGGTTTTAGGTGAATGCTAAGCTCAAAAAAGGCATTTTGAATAGAATATAGATAAATAGGCCAGTAGATTGTCTTGGGTATGAAATCCTGTATGTAATAATCTTAAATTAAGTTCTATAGAAATTACTGATATCGAAACAAATCTTAGTTTGGAAACAAATACTCTCCTATGTATATTTCTCACAAGTTACAAATGAAAATGCTAATGGTGTTATCATTTATTTTCAATGGTTCCATTTGAATGTATGATTTTGTTTTAATTTTTAACTCAAAGAGTTGATTAAAATGCTTGAATAGGGTTATAGACTTTGTAAGGAATTGCTTAGGATTTATAAGAAGTGAGTGTTTCAGGCATTGTGAGTTTTCATCAATGCAAAGCAGTATGAAAACAGTCCTATCTCTAAATTGAGTAGTTTATATATTACTGATTCTTACATGTTTGACTCCATTGCTCCAATTGATGAGACACTGGTTAGTTTGTTAGAAAATTTTGCATAAAAATGAGCAAATAGCACACCCGGCCATGAACTTAAAATAAGAACAATATTCATTTTAAATCTTTTCAAGAATAGTGTGGGTTAGGTATATCTCTGATTTCTTAGCTTGTAGTCACTTACTTAAAGATCTGCCAAATCTTTAGTGTGATGGGTTTTATTTGCAGTGAATAGGAATCAATCTGTGTATAAATGTGCTACTAATTGAGTACACTTCATCAAAACATAATTAGGATCACCCTCCTAGGTTTCATAGAGCCTGAAGTGAAGGAGTAAGGATCACGAAATCCTAAGCTTGTTGTGTTGGCCACTAACTTTGTAGTTTCTTCACTATAAGAGTTGGCTACTCTTTAGAGAATTGTAGGGTTTTGCTAGAAAAATCACCAACACCCTCCTCCCCTTCCTGTCGAAGTTTTGGCTGATTGCTTCAATGTTTGAGAGGGTCCATTGTGATTCCACCCAATCTCAGATGCCTTGGACCCCTTGGCACATCCATCTCCCCCTGTGGTGAGAACACCGGGTTGCCCACTCTTTTGACCTTGCTGTGTAGACGGGTCGCCACCGTCCGAAACAAAAACGTCACCGCTTTGTCCTGTTTTCTTCATTGCGCTCTCTGATTGGTTATCTTGGCAAGTCTTCTCCCTATTGCAAATGCCATTGCGCTGAAGGCCACAAAACTTTCCCTGAGAAGCCTTTCCGAAAGAGCTCAGTCTAGGTGAAACCCTAGTCACCATAGCAGAAGACACCAGTCGACCGTTAGCGTCCATCTTCTTTCATTGCATTAACCATTGCACTTTCATATTTCATCACATTCACTGATAAATCAGCATAGTCTCAAATTCACATTGCATTTCAAATATATTTCATCTAATCATTCAACTTGTCAATCATTTTAATCTCATAAATTCACATTGCATTCAAGTTAAAGTGAATAGTAAATAGTAATTCAGAGATGGGATGTAACATAACATATATGGTCAAATAACTTCTTTCTGTTTCCCAGACCACAAGAAATCACTCGCCTAGCAAAAATGGAGTCCACCAGCTGAATACTAATATTTATTGTCCTCTGTAAAGTGCCTTAATTAGCCCAAACTTCCCACTGAAAAACTCAACGCCAAACTAGAGCATCATTAATTCCAGCAATAGCTTCATTTCCTGCAAATCAGCCAGGAAAGATCTTCCACTTCTGCAGTTGATGTCCTCTATGAAGGTTTGCGTCCTCACAAACCCTTTTGGTGAAACTTTGTTCAACCAGCAATTACCTGTTCTTTCAAAAAATTCTCCAGCAAACCCAAAAATGAATTCCAAAACACTTTTGTTCATTCTCTTGTAACTCCCACACCCTTTTCTTGAAAATAAAACATATCCAGGCGACTAAGTCTAGAGAGGGGACATTACAAAGGGCTGCCATTTGCTTGTAATTGATGAGCAGGACCAATATTTCCATGTGCAACCACCATGAGCTCCTCATAATAGTGGTAACATCCTACAAATATCTCTCTGCCCAGACAAGCTTCAGTATTCTGATTTGGCGCTGTGTAACCAAGAAGATTTAGGTTGCTGGAGATCACTTACTCATTTCACAGGATGATCCTGACCCACCACACAAACTGTTGATAGGATATAAACCACACAAGGGATAAATCAAGACTGGCCCCAAATATACATGCCACCTTGGATAACCTACAGCCGCACCAACCTGATTGGGTATCATACACCTGCCTAACCCTGAGGAAGGGACAGATCCGCCACCATACTGAAACACTGTGTGCAGTTCCAATTTACACTGATCCAGACTGTAGTTGGGAGCTGATCTGTAAGTTTCTTATAAGAATATATCATTTGTATACATCCTAGCTGATGAACTTTCATGTATATCCATGGATTGATATTTTGTATCACTGCGAGTTGAGGACTGATGTGTGCACTCTGTAGTAAACATTATTCGTCCTCAGATCTGTAATTTCTATGAATTTATTTGAAGGAGGGTTTCTAGTGATATTCAGGTCTGACTCCTGAGTGACAGTAGGGTCTAATCTTGTTCATTAATTTCTAATCAGAATAAACTGGTCAGTACAGATCCATATTGAAACCCCACAAAAAAGGCCGAAGCTACAAATTACTACCGCTCCACTACCATTAACCTATAAAATAAGCATATAAGTATCAAAGGAAGGGTTGAGGCAAATTACAGTCCTTATGGAACCCTTATTTATTAACTTAATTAACACACAACATTTAGGACCGGAGCCTTCTTCTCCACACCTTCCTCCGCTTCCTCCTCCTCATCACAGCAGTTTGAAAACACTGGAATCACATGCTTCGGTAGCATCACTTTCATCTGCAGAGCAATCTCCTCCAGACAGGAGGAGATAAATCTGGTGTCGTTTAATTCCATGGAGATGTTCGAGGAAGCAGTCGAAATGACTTCCACCTGATGCACCGCATTGCCGATATCATCATGTAACAAATCAGAATTGGCAGCCATCGATAGCATAGAAGCACAAGGGAGGGATATTTTTACATTTATTTAAATTTTAATATTATTCAAATTGTAGTATTTTTTAAATGTATTTAAATCTAAAATACTATTTAAATTTATTTTTAATTTTTACAGTTGTATTGTTTGTTATATGATTCTACATGGTATTCTGAACTTGATTCTTGTTTTTAGGCTTTAGGCTGCAAATATGTCTATATTTATTATTTTATATATTTTTGCCTAGTCATAGAAAATGTGAATAAAAAGTGTATACCTGTGTTTTTAAAATGTACCTGGCACCAAAACTGTGCTATTCCAAACTGCCGTGCTTGGGTTATTAAAAAGGCCCGGTCAAAATTGGGTCAATGTGGGTCAAAACATTAAAAAAATTCAGGTAAATGAAAAAAACTCATTTGATACCCTGCAATTAAAAAAAAACGCCCTTGTTTTTGGTCAGCCCATGGGTTTTTGTCTATGAAGTTTTTATCACTTAAGGTGAACCATGTGTAATAGATAAAGAAAATTCATGTTACTTCTAGGTTTTACTAATAGTCTGAGCTTTATTTTGTATGATTTACTTTCTTTTAAAAACGTCTGCTGAAAGCCATTAGACATTTATTTTATTTTCCGTTACTATGGAAGATTGTATGATAGTTTTGCATGGGCTTGCAGGGACAGAAAAAGTTGAACAGGGTGCAGTTGATATCCATATTCCCATTTAAATACCGAGAATAGTGGCACCTTTCATCGATACACCATTTTAGCACTCAAAGTCAAAAGAAGTATCTTTGATTCTTTCGATTCTCTTAGTTCTAAGTTCTACTGAAGGACACCATTGCTTTTATAGGCTCCATTTCCATTGGAGTACGTTTAATATGAATCAAAGTATTATCATCACACAGTGATTCCAGAAGCAAGATATAAAAAATAAAAACAAAACTGTGAAATCCTAATACATTTAATAATTACTTACCTGCTCATATAATTTTGTGTGATAGCAATCGAGTCGTCTAGAATCCAGATTAATAACTAAATGCAACCATCCATTGGGCACAAAGAGAACCTCCCCAGCCCTACAAATGCGTCCAACAGGTCTCATTTTCTAGTGTATAGTCTCTCCATAGAGATTCATGAATCACTCAATTATAGAAACTGGCGAGGCCACCTACCATCTGGGCTGGGGTGCACACCTGGAGGAACTGTTAGGAGGTAAAATAATCCATTTCTCAGAGACCTTATGATTGCATTCCATGCAGAAGTACTGTTCACTCTGTGGAAGGAAGACCCTGATCTAGCTGGACCCAATATTAGCCACCTGTATTCAGGCCTCACCTTCCCCAGCAATGAAATAAGATCCTCTCTGAAGTTTATCAAGTTTGGACTTCGTTTTTCTTTCTATGCACTTTATTTGGCATGATATAACATTTGCAGTTTGTTTTCTGTGTTTTTATGAGTATTTTAGCATCTTTTAGTTTGCAGTATTTTTCTCATTTTTAAACGTGTGTAATTGAATTCCATTTATACTTTTGGTTTGCTGTGCCGTTGCTGTGTGAATATAATGTGACTGCTTTTTTATATGGATAAACCCAAAGTGAACCCAACCCCCAATTTCTTTTGCTAGACTATGTACTGAACCCCCATACCCTTACCCAAACCCAAACTTGGACCCAAACCTAAACCAGTAACTTAGCTTTAAAATCTCTTTGGAATATGTCCAAATGTGTAATAATTGTCTCGTCTTCTCTTCAACACTCTTGTGCCAAAACAGAGGTATGATCAGCTCCAGTTTGCGCTTTTCCAAAAAGAGCTCTTCGGAAAATTGGGAATTTCCTGGGCATAAAATTCAGATAGAAATGTCTAAGTTCTGCAAAAACTGAAAGTAAACCTGTCCTGCAGTCTATTCCTTTCTAGAAACTATACTGGTGAGACACTTAACTTCAAATGTGGGAACAAAAGTGGCAAAGGAGTAATTATCAGTTGTGCAAGAACCTGCAATTTTCTGGGATATAAATACTTATAAATTCGTTAAATACCTTGAAACACTCTTATTCAAATTAGTCAGTAAAAGTTTAAAAGAAGAAAAGGGATTCACTTCTAGAGATGCTATTAAGAGTGTTTAGAGGCAAATTGGACAACCCTGGGTCCCTGAGTATGATCATATTCACCAATACTACATAATATATCTGGTTCTGGATGGTACATATTTGGGTTAATCAAGCATGGAAATTATTGGGCAGTATATTCTTCAGATGCCAGACTCAAAATAGATGCAAGTCTCACTAATCGCAACTATGCTTTGTACCAAAAGTCTGGTGATTTCGATGCTAGAGTTCTTTGATGTTATAAATCAATGTATATTTCCCAATTTAGGTTTCCAGTTCAGTAACTGATATTTGGTAGTAGATAGACCCTTTCATTTATTTATCATATAGATTTGAAAGTGTATCTTGGATCTCCCCTTGTACTTGGAGGTCAGAGCATGAATGCATGAGTCAATGAGAATTTATATCAGTTTGGACAAGATATCAAGGTCACCCAGACTAACAGAAATATTATACTTGCTACAACTGAATAACATAAATCTTTATCATTGCATATGCACTATAAAAGAATTATCACTTGTCTGAATAATATGCAGTGTTTCTCTTGTTAGAAAATTGTCATTAATGCCAAAGGAAAGGTGCAACAATATATAAATAACATGCAACGATATATTCCCCATTGCAGCGCCACTTATGGATAATTGCATGAAATGTGAAGTTGGATAATTGCAAGCAAAAAGAAAAGGCAAAGCATGCAAAAAGAAAAAACACAGCGCCAAGCATAAAAAAGCAAAAAAGGCAGAAAAAACAGCATGCAAAAACTGATGCATGCAAAAATTAAAAAGCGCCTTATAGATTTAATTTTATAAAAGGAGATTAATGCTATATTTTTTATTTAGAAAAAAAAGGTGAGTAAAAAAAAGCAGCACAGCAGACAGGAGAAAGAAGGTCGCCATTAGAAGGAGAACAATGGTGTAAAGGGCAGAATTGGACAAGAAGATAAGTGCAGAAGTAAAGTTCAGTTTTTGAAGAAGCTGATTTAAAGAAGGGGTTTGCTCTTATTCGTCTTTCATTAAAAAAGATATTATACCTGTTAGTGTGAAGGTTGGTGCCTATCATTTTTGATGTACTGGGTTGGTGCTCAGCTGTGAGTTGGTGCTCACTTTTCTAATCGAAGATTTGTGTCTACTTATTAATAAAAGCAAATTTTTTGCCGTGGTTTTTTCCCAAAAGGGTTTTCCATGTAAAATTGGTGTTTGTTTTGCTTGCGATTCATTTGCACTATCAAGTTTTGAATATTCAGTTTTTAAAAGTTTAAAATTGGCCTTATACTGATTCGCCCCCCTGCCCCCTCTCCCCCCCTCTGAGTATAAGTGTGTGCTCTTCATCTCTAAGTTTCCGAGATGGGTGACGTGGGGATGTAAGAATGAGGTTTTTGGGACAGCAATTTTTTTCCCAATTTACGGGGGACAGCAGGGGCTTGGCAGGGGGATGGTTATTTAATAGCTTAAGCAAACTAAAAGAAGCTGAAAGTTTATAAAGTACGTACAATGTGCTGCATTTGCAATGACAATCCTCCTCTTATAGGTATTTTATCATTTTGTCCCTACAAAGATACCTATACCTTTTAATGTTTTATGCAGAAAATTGAGCAGGTTGTCCAGTTCCTAAAAATGGGAATGGCCTCTTGATGTTCCAAAGTCCTCGGGATATTTTGGGATGTCAATCATACCCCTTGGGATGTGTACCTGTGGAATATTGGTAGTAGTATGTGTGAAATAATTAAATCTGAATTCGATTTTGTTCCACTTCTTAAAAACCAATTAAATATTCACTGAATGTCATAAAAGTATGCAGGAGATGATTATTAATCTAGTGAACATATCTATTGTGTTGTCAGCATAAGTACGCTATGCAAGTACTGGTCAAGGAATTCGCACTGTGGACTACTATCATTGAAGTACAGAAAACATGTGACAATGATCAGACTGTACCGTATGCTAAGAACACCCATAACTTAGCCTTGTAAAGATGCAAAAATTTAAATCATTGATCTTTGAGATGTCTGGTAAAATGTAATGATGCTCTGGAATAGTGCAGCTTGAGATTTGAGTCATAGGCATCAGAAAAATTAGTAGTAAATGTTGATACCTAAAGTTTTTCATCAAGTTATGAAATTTTAGCAGTATTCAACTGCATAGTTTTCTAGGCAAACTCATTGCTCCTAGGCAATGTTCATAGGAGGAAGCATCAAGACTTTGCAGGAGGTCACTTGTCCTGGTACGATTCCAATTCAAGCATGCTTAACTGTGGAATTTTCTCTGATGTCAAGCCCACTTAGCTTCAAGCCTACTTAGCTTTCCACCCCATTTTGTAAGTGGGCTTGATCTTTGGGGAAACTCTTTGCATGAGTTGCAGTAGTGCTGGGATGGGCGATCTCCCAGGAAGTCCAGATGCTTCCTCCTTGTGAGCATCACCCAGATGCAATAAATGCTAAGTGGGCCATTCACGCTCATGAGAGATGGGGTCATATGAACCACAACTCATGAAACATGGGTCAACGAATTTGACTAAAAACTATACAGTTGAATCCTGATAAAAAGTTATAATTTCACACTGAAAGTACCACCTGCTTGTCAATTTTCATTAAGTTGTTATCCTGTCCATGGAAGGAGACTGGCTATATTGCTTGGCTGGGATGCTTTGATAAAGTATTTTTTATCAATAGAAACATTTTGTATGAGGACTGATCCAAACTAGCACAATCTGATGCTTAGGAAGGAACCTTTTCGGTCTTTTATACGAACTGTTTAATTATTAGTTTAAAACTGCAATTTTAACTTTTTTTGGATTTATATTCTATTGCAGGGGAGGTGGTGCTGCTTTCTTGCATCTTATTGGTTGGCCTGTTTGCTCTGCAGCATTTTGGTACCCAGAAGGTAGCCTTTATGTTTGCACCTATTGTGATCGCTTGGCTGTTGTGCATCAGTGCAGTTGGCATATATAATGTTGTTCATTGGAATCCTAGCATATTGCGTGCTTTCTCTCCTTATTATGTATACAAGTTTTTTAGGCGGACTGGTAAAGATGGTTGGATTTCTCTTGGAGGGATACTCCTTTCAATTACAGGTTTGTGGAAAAATAATCCTGTTTTGTTAGAAGGCATTTTTTATCACTTTATTGATCCAAGGAAGATAGTGAGATTTAACATGACTAGAAGCAGAATAAAAAATGTTTTTGTCATGAGCATCATGGTCAATCACTTGTTTTTGCTCTTGCTACAGGTGCAGAAGCCATGTTTGCAGACCTTGGACACTTCACTCCTTTGTCAATCCGGGTCTGTGAAATTTCCGAAAATGCATTCTTTGAAAATGCTTTTAAGCAACTCACAAATTCATCCTAAATGTTCCATCCCTTTTCATGTAGATTGCCTTTGCAGGATTTGTCTATCCATGTTTGATATTATCTTATTTGGGACAAGCTGCTTTTCTTTCCAAGAATGTTACCGAAAGTTACCGAAGAGTTTTTATAAATCTATCCCTGGTATGGTTTAGAGATATTTTATTTTATAAATATTCATATTTTTATAGTATGGATTTCTCCTCTAGAATTTATTTAAATTTGTGTTTTGAAGATTGTTATATCACAATATTCTTTTGCAGAGCCTGTTTATTGGCCTGTGTTTGTGGTAGCTACTCTTGCTGCAATTGTTGGAAGCCAAGCTGTTATTTCAGCAACGTTTTCTATTGTCAAGCAATGCCATGCTTTGGGTTGTTTCCCACGTGTTAAAATTGTTCATACTTCAAGGCATATCAATGGACAGATCTACATACCAGAAATAAATTGGATTCTCATGATTCTCTGCTTGGCTGTCACAATAGGATTCAAGGATACCACCATTATTGGCAATGCTTATGGTACGTGTGTCAGGAATATTGTTCCTGCTTTCTAGCTTTTGTGATTAACAAGGTTGAGCATATTTATTGAGGTTCATGTTTTAAATAATTTTCTCTTTTGCTTGAAGCATTGCTATCATCATAATGTTTGTAACCAAGTGGTTTATGTTACTTGTTACAGTCAGTGATTATGAGGTGAAATTTATTTTTTGGGTCCATGTTTTAAAATTTATTTGTTTTGCTTCACAGGCATTGCTGCCATAACTGTTATGTTTGTGACAACATGCCTTATGACTCTTATTATAGTCATTGTGTGGCGAAAGAATGCTATACTGGCTATGAGTTTTCTTCTGTTTTTTGGATTCATTGAAGGAGTATACTTATCAGCCTCTTTAACAAAAGTACCTCAGGGAGGTTGGGCTCCTCTTGTTTTGGCAATGGTATTTATGGTTGTCATGTATATATGGCACTATGGTACACGAAGAAAATATATGTTTGACTTACAGAACAAAGTTTCTATGAAATGGATTCTCACACTTGGCCCAAGCCTTGGAATTGTGCGTGTTCCTGGGATTGGCCTGATCTATACTGAATTGGTTACAGGGGTTCCTGCCATATTCTCACATTTTGTAACAAATCTCCCTGCATTTCATCAGGTACTTGTGTTTGTGTGCATAAAATCAGTTCCTGTTCCTTTTGTCCCTCATGAAGAACGCTATCTTATTGGCCGCATTGGCCCAAAAGTATACCGCATGTATAGATGCATTGTGAGGTATGGATACAAGGATGTTCAGAAAGATGATAATGATTTTGAGAATCGACTTATTCTCAGTATTGCTGAATTCATTCAGATGGAAGCAGAAGGATCACATTCTTCAAGCTGCGAGTCATTGGATGGAAGGATGGCAGTAATTAGCACTCCAGTTAGATCTGCCGTGAGGATGGTGGTTTCAGATCAGGATAGTGATGTGAGCAGTATTCCTAGCAGTAAATCTCCAACTTTACAATCTCTTCAGACAATGTATGAGATAGAGTCCCCTCGAGCAGAAAGGCGACGACGAGTAAGATTTGAAGTGCCTAGGAATCCTACGATAGATCCCTCGGTAAGGGAAGAGCTATCGGAATTAATTGAGGCAAAGGAGGCAGGGATTGCTTACATATTAGGTCACTCGTATATCAAGGCTAGGAAGTCATCAACATTTCTAAAGAAATTTGCAATTGATGTAGGGTATTCATTTCTTAGAAAGAATTGCAGGGGTCCTGCTGTAGCCTTAAATATTCCACATATTAGCCTTATTGAGGTGGGTATGATCTATTACGTGTAGATATTTTGCGCAACTTATTCTGTACATGAGAATATTGCAAAAAATTGTGTTTTCCTCAGTGAGATGAGATGCTTGTAAACTTATGCATATGCAGTGCCAGTTTCTGTATATTATGCTTCCATTAAAAACCAAATTTTTATCTCTGAGCAATTGTGAATACAAAGACCTTAGAGGTAGTTGTTTCCTGCACTCATGAATGTCTACATTGGCCTGGAATCTAAAAGGTTGTCATGCACTCGGAGCTATACAATGTCTAAATTGACCTGGAATATAGTTTACAGCATTGGCAAGATACTGAAAGATATAAACATTGAATATGCTTGCCTGATTCTTCTTTATGTTATGTTAAAGTGTGAAAAATAAATTTAAGTACCGATGTACATAAATTTTCCTAGTACAAATTTGACATAAGATGCTAGAAGATTGAAAAAATAAATTTGTGCGACTGCCGAGTAGTTTGGCAGAACACTGAAAGATATGAACATTGAATATGCTTGCCTGATTCTTCTTTAGATTCTGTCGAGTGTGAAAAATAAATGTAAGTACTGATGTACATAATTTTTCCTAGTAGGTTTACAATTTTGATACAAGATGCCAGAAAATTGAAGAAATAAATTTGTGGGACTGCTGAGTAGTTTGGCAAAATCCCACTCTCGGCTTCTTTTAATCTGTTTGGGCATTTTTTCTGTGTGAGTTCTACGTATTTACTGCTGCATATACCAATATCAATGAACTAAACTACAGGAGTGTAGCGATGACAGGGAAAAACTAATTCATTTTCTTTTGCAAAGATTTCAGAAATAAGTTTTCTTGACTATAAGAAATATATGCCTTTGGATATCATTTGATAAGGAGTGTAGCTATTTTCACATTTATTTATGGGGTCTATATTAGCCCATTTATTCTAACATGGATGCATAATGTGAGCTTTCTTGAATATATAATGTTTTTATTGAAGACAGTTATGTGCATTTACTCTGTTTCCATATAATCTCAATTGTGCACAATGGAAGTTTTTACACGGATGATGTTTTTGTCAGAAAAACTGTTATGCTTTTATAATTTTATTACATGGTTGCATTTTGACCATTTTTTGTTAAACATGCACAGTTTAGTATCTGGTTTTTGGCCTGAATTTAATGCAATTGATTTTTTTATTTATGTGAACTTTCACCCAAATTGTTTGGTGAGTGCATCCATCTTTAGTTTATTGCCAGTACCTGTACTATAAGCTGTTATATTCTTTTTGGTGTCCTTATACAGAAATCATAGTTCAAAAACTTAATCTTGGCAAAAACTCAACAGACCTAAAACTCGACTTGGGCTAAGATTCTGGAAAAAACAAAGCAAAATTTCTGAACATTAAAAAAACACAATCTTGTACAATAATCTTAACAAACATGCATATACAGAGGTAGGAATTAGTTTTTCTTTTATTTATAGATTAAAATCTGAGTTCGATTGACATCATCGTGTCATGATTATAAATTACATATCCATGTTAATATTTTACAAATTTCATCTGTAGAAAACTTGGGCCATTTTTTGCTTATTAAAACTGAAGCAGTGGATGAGAGGGTCTGGTGGTAAGTGCCTTTGTTTCACACCCTATCAAAATACAGGGCGGGGTTGAGGCACGGAGGCCCCGCTGCCAAGCACAAATTAAGGCTTTTGATCAATTTTCATTCCAAATTGCACAAATGCCCTTGCAAACAAATGTGGACTCTTTATTTTTTTGTATGCCAGCTGAGTTTTTCTTGTAGACTCATAAGTTATTGGCGTGTTTTTAGGGAATTTTTTGGCAAGTTACTCGCCAACCTTGTTTAGAGCACGATTAGGGGAGATGATCCAGCAGTTGTGCACCCTAACTTTGTGCTTCTAATTATCCTACGTGGAAATTTCAATTCACTTCCAATTTTTTACAGCAGCTTACTTGGCAAGTCCCCTGCTTATAATTAAGGTTTCAAGGGCACATCATCAAATATGATGCCACATTAGCATGCTTTTTGTCAAGGTGTCCAAAAAGGCCCAAAAAAACAGTGAGACCAATACTTGTGCATTCACAGCATGTTTTATTGAGCGCTGATGTGGAATCACATGATTGGTTGCTTTTTAGATCAAAAGAATACATTTTATTTAATTATGGGTAGTTATCATCAACACTAACAACTTCAAAGCCACAACTATTGGTCCAATATTGATAAAAATATTGGACATTATATAAACAACTACTATCAAAACTACTGAAACATGCTCAGGTACTGGGTCCTCTCCCCTACTTAGTTTCCTGAGTTTTAAATCTATGATGGAAATAGTCTTTACTATTCAACATGACAGTACTCTAAAATAATGACTCGTTATATTTATTAAAAGACATCGAAAATGTTTAAACATTATATATATATATGTATATGATAAAAAAAATTCCATTGGAAATTGTTGTTACTGATGTCAAAGGCAATCAAAGGCTAAGATTGAAGATGTAAGAAAATAAAAAAAAATATATTATTACCAAGGGCAGACCCTGACTCTAGGTGCTCTCATTAAATAAATAAAAATTGTAAATTATTTTTAATAAAGAAGAGGGCTGACCCTTCTAAGTGGTGTGTCCCATTTTCAGGGATTTATTTTTGAAAATAAAAATATTAAATTAAATATAGGGGCCAACCCCTATCGGAACACCCAAAGGAGAAGTGAAAGGGTTGCATCCATTTTGAATAGAAGCGTTGTTTGATCAATTGCCCGTCTTGGTGAAAATATTTAAGAAGATTGTCGAGTCCATTTGAAAGCAAACAATTCATTGAATATCATTTGTATAAAGAGCAGATCTGAAAGGCACATAAGTGCAGATTTTTGAAGTTATATGAGCAGATCCATATAAGTTTTATGTAAGAATTTATGAAGGATCTTCGAAAATTCTGAAGGCAGATTTTGATTAAGAGTGAACAGATTTATGAAGGTGAATTAGGGTAGATCTAAGAAGTCTCAAATAAATTATTATGTTGTTTATTAGGAGGTTGGTGCCTTCTAACTAAGGAGATCGGAGGTTGGTGCTCAACTGTGGTGATAGGTGTCTCATATGGGTTGGTGCCTACGAAAGAATCTTTGTAAATGAAAAAGGTTGGTGCCTACAAGATCTATGTAAGCAATATTTTGTAGTGGTTTTCTTTCACAAGGGCTTCCACGTAAATTGTGTGTTTGTCTTGTGTTCTTTATTGCTAGATCTTGCATGTGTGTTATTGTTGCGGATGATTAAGTTGCAAAGTACTACTACTATGGTTGTTTAAGATTTAAAAAAGTATAGATTATTGTTATACTATTTCACCCCCATCTTAGTATAACTAAGTGCTCTTCATTGGTATCAGAGCGGGTTCGTTCAGAAATATTCTAACCAGTAGAAGGAAGATCTAAAAAAGCATATATGGATGGATATGGATTCTCATCAAATAGGGCACCATTATTTGATGCAACAAATAATGCCTTTGGGGCATAAGGATGAAAACCTATTTGAATGCTCTAGGGTATGATTTGACAATCGGTTGAATATGGCTACATAGACTTTGTGACTCCCTCAACAGATCAAGCAGGAAAGAGGGAAAGTGAAAACAATGCAAAATCCAAGCATGCGATTTTTTGTGGATTATTCAAATCATAATTTGTGAAAGTTATGCATTGCAAATCAACTAAAAACATGTGGGATAAGTCGAAGAATATCAATGGAAGACGACAAAGCAAAGAAGGCAAAGCTTCAAACTCATAGGAGACAATTAGAAAGCCTTAAAATGAAAGAAGAAAACATAGCCTCCTATTTGCTTCATGTTGATGGGATCATGAACACTATAAGAAGTCTTGGTGAAAAAGTTGAAGAAGTCGTGATTGTGCAAAAGGTATCAAGGTCTTTATCTCTAAGATTTGATTCCAAGGTTTCAACAATTGAAGAAATGAGACCTAGACAAATTAACAAAGGATGAGTTGCATGAGATTCTTACTTCCTATGAAATGAGGATTGAAGACAAGCCATCGAAAAGGGAGGCAACCTTCAAGGCGTCAAAGTGTTGAAGTGAGCAACCAAGATCTTCAATCTGCAACACCAAATAACCTCCACAAGCAATAGAGAGAAGCAACAATGAAAGATGCTATTCCACCAAACAAGAATTACAATATGATACAATGCTTACAAGATAAAAAATATGCTAGAGATGCCTTGCTTATAAAGGCAAGGGTGACAGATAGGATTAGACAAGATCATGACACGTGTCTTAATCCTATCACATGAGACAACTAACTCATAACTACCTAGGATAATGTAAAGTCTAGATAAGACAATTAAGACTTCTAGAAGAAAGCTTATAACCTAAGTAAACTTAACATGTGAATAAGTCCCCCAAGTCCCTAGTAAAAAAATAACTAGGTAGAAGACTTTATTCACACCAACACAAAGAAGGTAAATAATAAAGTATATGAACCAAGTGATAGCTCAAGCAACACTTCATGAGAAAGCTAAAGAAAGTATCCGAGAAGTATCAAGGTAAGTTACCATTTAAATATTTTAATTTTGGTAGAATAGGTTCATTTGCTTCTAAGTGTTCACAAGGTAAGAGTGAAAGCATCAATGATGAAGAGAATCACTACATGAAGAAAGGAAGAAGATATCAACAAAAAAAGGGCTATGAACAAGGTCAATATGAAAAAAGAAGGATTTTCATAAGTAAAAGAAGAGTCTTTATCCAATGAAAGATAATAGCTCATCGGAGGAAAGCAACCAAAAAATTTCAAATAGCGATAGAAAAGAAATACTCTTCATGGCGATGGAAGAAAAAGATGATAAAGACCAAAAAGAAAAATATTTAGAAGTGCATAGCAAAGATGAAGTGGATCTTGAGGAGGAACTCCATCATACCTATAGAGAGAATAAAAAGGTTAAGAAAAGAAATTCGAGACAAGGATTACGAATTCAAGAGGATAGTGAAGCTAAAGAAAAATTAACACAAAGTCTTGAAGATTTATAAAAGTTGATAGTAGATCTAAAAGTGCAAGTAGAAGAAGCAAAAATTATTGAAGAGGAGATGAGAAACCAATTGAAGACAAAGAAAGAAAATTATGAGAAGTTGGAATCCCATATTGTTTTCTTAAGAAATTCATTGGAGAAGACAATGTCTCAATTAAACAAAAACTTGAAGAATAAGAAGAGTTCGAAAATCTTGGATGACATCATTGAATCTCAAAAGCCTATGTTCAATAGGAGTGGTATTGGCTATGAAGGACAAATTTCTAAAAAAATTCAATCATCAAATAAATCAATTGAAGAAAAGAAGTATGTTGATGTCCTTAAAAGTTCCATCAAAGATGAAAAGGAGAACCGAAATCCAAGAATACCTTTAGAAGCTAAGAGTGACATGGTTAGGAATCCCTTTCCACCGAGGAAAATTCATACGCCAAAGTTCTATCATTCTTTCTTTGGTTATTGCTTTTTGTGCATTCAATCTGGTCATAAGGCAATAGATTGTAGGATGCATGCACAAATAACTTTAGGCATAAAGCAATGGATTATGGAGCATGAAACAAGAACAAAAGTCATGGGTTCATGAACATAAATTTCAACTCTTTTGCTCCTCTTGTGGATTACATCATATGTTGCAAGTGCAATAATTTTGGCATACAACAAAATTTTGTCGAAGTGGCATTGTAGAACCATCCAAACAAAGCAAGAAGGAAGAAACAATAATCAAGCAAAAAGAGGAGAATTTAAAAATATGGAGAAATCAAAAGGAAGAAGAAAAGAAAGAAAAATCCATGCTAGTTCAAACAATCCTACATGCACGAAATGATGGAGATCAATGGTATATTGATAACAATTGTTCAAAGCATATGACAAGTGATAAGAGTAAAATTCTTACCTTCAAACAAGTTAATGGTGGACTAGTGAAATTTGGAGATAATGCTTCCATAAAGATATAAGAGAAAGGGACACTTAGCCTTAATAATGAAAAAACAAAAACCAAGAATGTGCTAGATATGTTGAGGGGCTGAGACATAATCTTCTAAGTGTAAGTCAAATGTGTGACCAAGGGTATACTCTCACATTTCATGTAGAAGGATGTAAAATTAGCAAAGTAGGGAAGCAAATAGCATAATCCAAAAGAGAAACTAACAATCTCTATGTCCTTAGATTGGAGGAGAAAGATGTTGTAGAAGCCAAGAAGATGAAAGTTGGTTATGGCATGGGAGAATGGGGTATATAAACTTTGAAAATCTTGTCAAGATCAACTAAAAGGAAGCTATGACATGCCAAAGATTTTAAAGCCTTCAAATATCATTTGTAAGCAATGCCAACTTGGGAAGCAAACTAGAGTGAGTTTTAAATCAAAGGAACACTCTACATTGAAATTGTTGGAACTTATACATATGGATCTTTGAGGTCCAACCAAAACAAAAGGTATGCAAGGAGAGAGGTATTTCATGTTGTTAATTGATTACTATTCTAGAAAAACTTGGGTCACATTTTTAAAAGAAAAATTTGAAGCTTTTAACAAGTTTAAAGAATTCAAGGCCTCAGTGGAGAATGAAATAGGCTTAAAGATTAAATGCCTTAGATCAGATGGAGGAAGAGAATTCACTTCAAATGAGTTTGAAGACTTATGTGAAAAGCATGGATAAGAAGACATAAGACATTTTTTTACTGCAAGAACTCCATAATAAAATGGAGTTGTGAAAAGGAAGAATAGAATATTCCAAGAAATGGCTAGAGCCATGTTAAATGAGTCCTAGTTACCTAGCACATTTTGTAGAGATGTCATTCATACGATAGTCTATATTTTAAGCTGTAGAAAAATTAGAGTGAATGATAGCAAAAAACTATATGAGCTATGGAAAGGAAGGCCTACAATGGTGAAGTATTTCAAGGTGTTTGGGAGTACATGTTACACAAAGAGAGATGAAGAATATTTGGGAAAGTTTGAGTCTAAGGTTGATGAAGGAATATGCCTTGGCTACTTTTCAAGAAGTAATGGGTATAAATGTTACAATAAGATGATGCATAAGGTCATTGAAAGTGCAAATGTGAAAGTAGATGAGGGAAGATACTACAAAGAAAAGGCACAAGAAGGTGTTCCTCAAAATGAGGAAATTTGTAAAGAAGAGGAAAAAAGGAAGAAACTTAGAAGGAGATAGTTGAGCAAAGAAATCCAAATACACCATCAAGAACATCAACTAAAACACCATATTTTTCCAAAGAAATCATCCAAAAGATTTGATTATGGGTGACAAGGATGAAGAAATTAAGATGAGGAGATTGGCTAAAACTTCAAACCATGAAAACATGTGTTTTCTTTCCAATTTAGAACCTAAAAACTTCAAAGAAGCAAGTGGAGACAAATATTGGATAGGGTCCATGGAGGAGGAATTAAATCAAATAGAAAAGAACAAAACTTGGGAACCCGTCCCAAGACCTAAAGACAAAAGTGTAATTGGCACTAAGTGGGTCTTCAGGAATAAGTTGAATGAAGATGATCATGTGGTAAGGAAAAAGGAAAGGTTGGTATGCAAAGGATATGCACAAGTAGAAGTTACTGAATTTGAAGAAACATTTTCTCCTATAGCAAGAAACATTTTCTCCTATAGCTAGATTGGAAGCCATCCGAATGTTTTTAACATTTGCTAGTTTCAAAAACTTCAAGGTCTATCAAATGGATGTTAATTCTACCTTAATGGAACTTTAGAGGAAGAGGTATATATTGAACAACCAAAGGGGTTTTTGTTTTCAAAAAAAAAGAAAAAGGATTATGTGTGAATATTGAAGAAAACTCTTTATGGACTAAAACAAGCCCCCAGAGCATGATATGAAAGACTTTATTAATACTTACAACAACAGGGATTCAAGAAAGGAATTACATATATCAACCTTTATATCAAGACTGTGGGTGAGGATCAATTGATAGTTGTGGTGTATGTGGATGATATTATATTTGGAGGAAGTAGTGACAATATGTGTCAAGAGTTTGTCATGGAGATGCAAAAACGATTCAAAATGTGCTTAGTGAGTTACCGTTCTTCCTTGGGTTACAAATTTTTCAATTAGACAATGGGATATTTATTTCACAAACCAAATATGTTAAGAAAATGTTGAAGTTCATAATGGATGATTGTAGTCCTATGAGTACAAACATGATAACATGATGTGCATTGAGTAACAATGATGAATCACCTAAGGAAAATCAAACTCTCTATAGGTCAATGATTGAAATCCTGTTATATGTGACAACTTCAAGGCCTAACATTATGCAAGCAGTTGGTATGGTGGCAAGGTTTCAGGATGCACTTAAAGAAACTCATGTGCAAGGAGTAAAAAAGATACTCAAGTATTTAAAAAGGACATTGGATTTTGGCTTATGGTACCCAATAGGTGAAGATTTCACATTAACAACACATACAAATGCAAATTGGGATAGTAGTATTGATGATGGAAAGAGTACAAGTAGAGGTGCATTCTTTGTAGGAGATAATCTTGTTTCATGGTTGAGTAAGAAACAAGCATTAATTTCCCTATCCACTATAGATGTGAAGTACATTGCAACATCCTGTTGCACTCAGATTCTTTAGATGAAGTAAACTTTGAAAGATATGAAATTTGAATATGATCACCCTATACCTATTTTTTGTGATAATAAAGGTGCCATCAACATTTCAAAAATCCAGTCATGCACTCTAGAACAAATAATATTCCCATCAAGTATCATTTATTAAGGGAAAAAGTGGCTGATCGAAAAGTAAAGTTGGAGCATATTACTACACAAGAAAAAAATATAGACATTTTCACCAAGCTAGTTTTGAAAGAAAATTTTGAGTACTTAAGGCAAAAATTGGGAGTGATATCACTCTTATCCAATCACTAAATCATTGAGAAGAAACATGTGTTCAAGAGGAAATATTCATTGATTTATTTTTTAAAGCCCTAGAAAACCTTTTCCATTGATGTCAAAGGGGGAGGAGTAGAGTAAGGGGAAACATTTTTGTCAGGGGGAGATGTATGGTCCTATTGTATTAAAAAGTTACTTCTTTATAGGGTTGCTGATGGGCTCAATCATTGGCTAGTTTTCCTTTTACTGTTTTATGCTCTTATCATTTCTTCTACTAAGTTTCAAAGATATTACCAAGACTTTATATACCTTTTATACATTTTTAAGAAGTTTTAAGTATGTGGAAATGGAAACGTGTTATGTTGATATATGTCTGTATGAATACATGAATGTCTATGAAATTTAGTATGATTCTATATTTAATTTATGGTTGTTAATAATACAGATGCCTTAGGAATAAGACTAACATCTTGCAGCAAGGACTATCAACTCACAAAAAAAGGTTTTTCAGCCCATAGGATAATGACTATGGATGGTTGTAGAGAAGAAGTCAAAAGGCCAAGGCACAACACTTTCATAAAGAAACAAAGGTGATAATTTATTGATTAGTTGTGAGTCACCGCATAAAACTCTTTCTCGCTGAATAAGACAACCATGACAAGAAGGATTCTACTCTCAATAAGACTAATTCATGACAATACTGTTCCAAGGAACATGTCTTTGTTAAAGTAGTTAAATTGTTGGGCATAAAATTCTAATTTGGTTTCTCTACTCTTGCTTTACAGTTATTGTTTTCTCTTTCAGACTAAGTCCTCTTCCTATCTTTGAGGGAGAGTTGACGGTTGCTTTATGAGTTTTTTTTTCAGTTTGTGAATAATGAAACTCCTCACAAACCCTATGTAGTGGGATCTTCTGTCAAGGAGGAAATCTAGTTGATAGTTGTTAGTTAGCTATTTATCTATTTTCCATCATTACTTAGTAGTTACAACAATAGAATGTGTGTTATTGAATAAAAGATCTTCAATAGATTCCTGTTGGATTTTATGTAAGAGTTTAGTGTTAAAATGCAATAAAGGAAATTGGTTTAATATCATGATTTGTTGAGAGTGTTTGACAACTTTTGTGGAAGCAACAACTCAAGCAAGGGCCACTTGAGGTACTACTAACCCACTTTAGTTTCTATTGTTAGATTAGATAATGCATTGTTAAATTTAGTTAGTAGTTTTCAGTTATATGCATGTGTTGTAATTCATGAATTGAATTATGTAGTTTTGAATTGAATTCTTTAGTTTTGAATCGAATTTTTTAGCTTCATGTTTGGTTTCATACTCTGAAGGAATTAGCTAGGTTAGGACACTGCAGTTTTAATAGTTGATAGTTACAACATTAAGCATTAGGTACACATAACATAGGTAATAGTTTATATTCATTTCCCTTGTTTTGTGAATTAACAATTTACTTTACTTTCCAGATTTTACCATATTTTGTACATGTGTATCCGCCTATACTCTACTGATGTATTATGTGTCTAGAATATGTGAACGCATATATTTTTCCAACAATGTCTAAAGTTTACAACTCCTTGGTTGATAATTAAATGCAACCCTCTTATGAAAGATGAACTATTCAATTAGGGATTCTCAGGTCCTCAGATCTATGTGTATACCTAGTAGAACCAACTTGATTAGACATTAGAGATGATATACATTTTTGGTGTTGTTGCTAAGAATGGTGCTAAGTTCAGGATTCTCCTATGTAGTTTCAATTCCTTTCAAGCTTTAATAGTTTAACAATTTTATTTTCAACTTTAGGGTAAATAGGTATTTTATCCATCAACAACAACATGAGTTACTAACAATGTGTAGGAACCACTAATCTAAAGAGTCACAACCATTGCATGTGGAGGCATCGAGACACTTTGGGAAGATTTCTCCCCCTGATAGAAGAAGAATTAGAAGATATTGGTGAACAAAGTGAGTATAACAAGGGAATCCTTGAAGAAGAATAATCCTTTACACCAGTACCTAACCAACCACAGAGGAGACTTCCCAAATACATATAGGCATCATGAGTGATGCAACAATAGAAGATCCACTAGAGCATGTAATGTTTGAATTCAATATAAACAACAAGGGAAGGGAAGTTATTCTAAAAAAAAAACGTCCTTCAACACTCCCTATCTTCTATGGAATAGTCACAAATGATCCAAACACCTTTATTTTTTAGTTTGATGTGCTATGTTGAAGCTATGGCTACACCACAAATGCTCACCGACTCAAATTATTTCCAACTACATTGAAAGATGCTACTTTTCAATGGTTCATGGGATTGGGAAGAGATGCTGTTTCCAACTGGAATACAATAAAGGAAAAATTCTTGGAGAAATACTATAATTATTGTAGAGGCATAAATAGAAAGATGGATGAAATATTTAGGATGTCATAGAAAGAAGATGATCCATTGGAATATTATGTTGAGAGATTTTAGTTCTTCCTCAAGAAATCCCATCAAAACAGACTTTTTGATGAATCCTTAACATTACTATTTTTAAGGGGAGTTCATGAAGACTGTATGGGTTCCCTCAATTTGATTGGAGTAGGGGAAATCTCATGATTAACCTTTGATGAGATTTGTAAAGTGTGTAGAAATCACTCCAAGTCCTTCATCAAGAAGACCAGGGGAGAGAAGACCTCTTCTCTCAACAAATCATCCACTGGAGTCTCAAGGGTAGAATTAAATAATCTTCTATCAAACATGAAGGAGGACATCATTAGCCCCTTGGATACCCAACTAGATTCACTCCATATCAAGAAGATTAAAGAAGAATCAAAGAAAACCCTCACAAAATTCCACCCACACTGTTTCCAGAAGAAGATTAATTGCAAGTGTAAGAAGCTAGCCAATATTTCCGAAGACAAGCAAAGGAAGCCAAAATTTCATGCCTTGAAAGATGAGGAAGGTCAAATTTTTACATTTCTCAATGAAAACCATGAAAACCAAGACAAGGTATGTCCCAAGATCCCTTAACCTATAATATGCCATTTTTAGGTAATAATGCAAACTTCCCAAATTGGAACCCTCAATCCTCGACCAATGTGCAAAACTCACAATGGCCAATGCCCCAAGCCTCCAATTGAACTAAAAAAATATTAGGGTATATGGCCACCATAAAATTACTAGGGACCAAATTATAGTTCCCAATGGACACCCTAATAAAACCAATGAATACCATAGTGGCAAAGAGGTCAACAGTGGCAAAATCAAAATCAAAATTACCAGCAGCCACAACAACCTTTGCATTCACAACAACTAGTGATAATGCCAAATCCAACAATGGATGCACCAACACCACCAAGAGCATGTTAATTTCCAACACAACTTGCACCTAACCCAAATAATAAGCTTGTCCAACAAGCTTATGCTAACAACACCATCCAATACCCTACTTACGGGGTTGAGGTGAGTGATGTCCACCTCAGATTAGGGAAAATTCTAGTTGGGCCTTCATCTACTCACATCAAAAAGTTGACTGATGAGGAACTCCCAACATAAACTATGGATAAACAATTTGGGGAACTTGAATCAAATCAAGTCAAACCAAAAAATAAGCCTAGAACCTCCATTCCTTGAGAGATTAACAATACAAAAACATCATTCACAAGATGAATTTGATATATTGGGACAACTCATAGATGTTTGCATTAAGATACCCCTCATTTAGGAAATTAAGGAAGTTCCAATTTATACCAAAATAGTGAGAGTTATGCCTTAAAAATTTAAGCAAGAAACATAAGGATCCTCAAAATGTGTATGTTTTAGGACAACTTGCAAATATTATGCTAGGAAACATAGTTGTCCCCAAGTATGTAGGCCCTGGGAGCCTTGTTGTGGATTCCAAAATCAATGGCACTCTCATCAAGAATACCTTAATTGACCTTGGAGAAACCATTAATGTAATAACCAAACAAACCATGAAGCTATTATAACTAATGGAGCTCAGACCTACACCTACTATGTTATAGTTAGTAGATAGGTCTACAATAAAACCTTAGGAAATTATAGAAGACTTGGTTATAACATTAGACTCATGGGAATACCCCACATACTTTATGGTGTTACAACCCAAAGAAAATATTGCAGGATAATCCCTCATCCTAGGGAGACCTTGGTTGGCTACATCAAATTCCTTCATATGTTGTAGGCCTGGTAACATGATCATTTCGAATGAAAATGTAAGAAAGAAACTAGTCCTTTATCCACCTGCCTAGCCACATACAGACTTGGAGCAAACTGTATGATATGCCCTAGATGAGGATGATCAATACTCATTACAAACATTAGTGACTATTGAATGAAGTCCTATGTTAGAAATCCAAGATGAAGATAAAATAATTGTAAACATAATGTCTATTTAACATGCTTGCAAGACCCTTTACAAAACATAATCCCTGCCAATACATCTAAGTCCTTTTTCTCAAAATTTCCATACCTTATTGCCACATAATTGCAGTCCCAACATAGTAAGTCTTGACATTGCATCCGTTAAAGCATTATCCTTAACTTTAGAGATTACACCAGGGAAGACATTAAATATAAACAGTCAATTGATTGTTGCATGACAATCTCACTATTGAATGTGTTGCAAGCACACACAACTACATTTTCATGGGACTACCATGATATGAAAGGAATAGAACTAAACCTATGCATGCATTGAATCTACATCAATGATGGCTATAAACTGGTTAGAAAATCTCAAAGAAGAATGAACCCAACTGTTCGTGACATAGTTAAGGTAGAATTACAAAAGTTGTTGGATGTAGGATTCATTTATCTAATTTTTGATAGTTAGTGGGTGTCTCCATTAGTAATTGTACCTAATAAGGGAGGGAAATGGAGAGTGTGTGTTGATTACTGTGTGTTGAATGCAACAACTAGAAGAGACCACTTTCCCCTTCCATTCACTGATCAAGTGCTACATTCATTAGTAGGAAATCAATACTTTTCTTTCTTGGATGGGTTCAATGGATACAACCAAATTAAGATAAATCTAGAAGACTAAGACAAGACAACCTTTACATGCACTTGAGTTACACATGCTTACTTTGTCTTTCCATTTGAGCTATGCAATGCACTTGCCACCTTTCAAAGGGCAGTACTGAGTATATTCTCAAAATTTTCTCATGATTCTATGGAAGTTTACATGGATGACTTTACAACTTATGGGAATACCTATGAAGAAGCACTTGCTAAATTGGAGAAGGTACTACAAAGATGTCAAGATCACCACATGTACCTAATTCATGAGAAATGCTTCATGATGATGACTAAGGGAGTAGTATTGGGACACTTTGTGTCTAATAAGGGAATCCAAGTAGACCCAAATAAAATAGAGATAATATCAACACTTCCTATAGCTAAAAAAATAGGATGTCAGAAGCTTCCTTGGTCATGCTGGCTAATACAGGATATTTATACAAGATTTCAATAAGATTGCAACACCACTATTTGTCTTATTGTCTAAAGATGTAGAGTTAGAATGGACACTTGCTTGTCAACATGCCTTTGAAGCTCTTAAGGAAAAACTTACAAAGACCCCAGTATTAAGAGGACCAAATTGGACATTGCCTTTTCCTATCCACACTGATGCTTCTGATTTTGCAATTGGAGTTGTGTTATGATAGAAAGAAGGGAATCTAGAGTATGCCATATATTATATTAGTAAGAACCTTCAAGGGGCAGAGCTCAACTACATTGTTACTAAAAAGGAGATGTTAGCAGTAGTCCATGCAATCAACAAATTTAGACACTACATCACAAGGTATTCTTTATTCATCCACATAAACCATACAATAATCAAGTACTTGATGAACAAACTAGTAGTTGGAGGTAGAATTGTGAGATGGTTGTTACTACTTTAGGAGTTTGATATTACCATTGCAGACAAAACAAGAAAATATAATGTAGTAGCATAATTTATCTCCATATTTCCAACAAAGTTAGAAGAGGATATTGTAGATGATTCCTTTCTATATGAACACTTATTTTCCCTATCTTTGCATACACCTTAGTATACAGACAACCAATTATCTAGTTGCAGGGAAAATACCACCACATCTCTCACCAAGGGAGGAAAGACATTTAGTTCATAAAATTTTTCCTTATTCATAGGTAACTGGATATTTATTTTACACAAGGCCTACCAATATAATGAGAAGGTGCATTAGAGAAGATGAAGTCCATGATATTCTCAAGGAATGTCATGATGAACCTTGTGGAGGACATTTTGTAGCAAAGAGGACAACTCTTAAAATTTTGACTACTAGCTATAATTAGCCAACACTTCATAAAGATGCAGTCAAATACATAAGGAGATGTGATAGATGTCAAAGGATAGGATGACCTACAAAAACAAATGAAATTCCACTAAAAACACAACTAGTCATAGCACCATTTGATAAATGGGGGCTAGATTTTATTGATCCTATATCCCTTACATCCAACAAGGAATATATATTGGTTTGTACTAACTATCTTACAAAATGGGCGGAGGTCAAAGCCTTACAATTTGCAAGGGATGGAAATGTTGCCAAATTTCTCTATGAGGATATCTTTACAAGATATGGTGTTCCTAGGGAAATATTGGTAGACCAAGGGCCACAATTTACCTCAGACCTGATCACCAAGTTAGTGTAGAAATATGAGATTAGACATAGAAAGTATACACCTTATCACCCTCAAGAAAATGGTCAAGTGGAAGTGACTAATAGGGAAATAGAAAACATTTTTACAAAAATAGTGCAAATACACAAGAAGGACTGGGCATCCAGGTTAGTTGAAGCAATTGAGGCATATAGGAGAACCTAAAAAATAACAAGCTTCACACCATATGAATTGGTGCATGGAAAAAAGGCAGTCCTTTAAATAAAATTTGAATACAAAACTTTGAGGACTGTTAGTGTAGGTTTTTATTTCCTAGTGGGATATTTAATTTTCCCTTAGTTATAGGTTTTTCCTACACATTTATTAAGCTTTCTTAGGATAAAGTGAGATAATTATTTAATAACTAGGATATAAAGTGATGATTTGTCCTCCACCTTTTAAGGATGGAGTATTTACTCTTTCATCACTTTATTTAATGTTGGTGGTTATTGGCAGTCAATTCTCATCGATTGATTTGCCACCTACATCCTCTCCTTAGTTCTATATAAACTCACTATCTAGCTTGTATTTTTATTTTATTTTGGAAGCTCTTTATGCATTATGTCATATCAACATTGCATAATCTCTCATAGTTCTAGTTTGCATTCTTTATGCTTTTCTATTTTATGTGACTTTGATTTTCTCTTAAAAAGTTCCTTGGGTTATTCAATCTATTTCAAATTTCTAACATGGTATCAAAGCTTTTGTTTTAAGAAATCTAATTTCATGGATTCCTAATTGAGAGATTGAGATTTTCATGTAAGACTTTTTTAAGTTCCTGTATGCTCTTCTCTTGCATTTTGAACGATTTGGAGAATTAGGAAAGGTTTGCAAAGATTTAATTACCTCTTTATATTGCATATGTGTTTTTTGAGATCTAGGTGATTGCAACATTTCTAGTTATACTAGTGGCTTTCTTAACCATTCCAACGCATCCAAGAGGCTCAAGAAAGTCAAGATTGGATTTTGTTTCATCCAAATTGGAGATCATTTGACATAGTTGCAAATGAGGGTTTGAAGCTCAGATTTAGTGAAAAGGTTTTTCTAGGAGCATTTTTTGCCAAAAAGGACCTTGCCATTCCATTTAGGAGGACAGGGAGATGAATTTTGCCATAAAATTTGCCTATATTCAGAGTTGGAAACTGCCAAGATTTTTTTTTTGATAGGAGGGCCGTACAACCCCCCAACCGCAATCATATGATGATTTTATTAAAAAAATCACAGAAAAATATTTTTGTGTGGCATTTGTTTTAAAATAATAAAAAAATAAAGTGCTATTTTTAAAAGCACTTGGCGCTTTATGTAATAAGTGCTTGGAACTTTATGAAATAAGTGCTCACAGTGCTTGGGGGTGGGAACCACCTTGTGGCCCTTAAAGCCACAAAAAATAAGGAAACCGCCAACGAGCGGTTTGTTAACTGCGACCCCTAAACAGCGGATGTGCCTAGTTTTATTAAGCCACTAATGGATAAATATTTAACCACCAATAGTCAATAGCATCTCTTCCTAAAATCAGCGCACCAGTCACTTTTGTGCCACCCAGTGGCCACCGTTGCCGATGGATCCATCATTTTGCTACCCAAGGGCCACCAGGGGGCCACTAGGGCCCTCCCTATAGGCCAAATTGGGGATTTTATCAAACTACCATAACTTTTCACCATGGTGTTTATTTTTTGAAAATGAGATATCGCTAAAAAGTTGGAGATGAACACTTTCTATCCATAGAGATATTGAAAAGAAATTTTCCCAACTTGTACCAAATATTTTAGGTTGAAGTTGTTTGTTGCTTCAACAAGCCATAACTTTCACCCCAAAGTTTCAATTTTTGGAAATGAATAGGTGTTGGAAAGGTGGTGAAGAGCACTACACAACTATAATGCTAATTTTTTGAGGTTCTATCTCAAATTCATTCTTTATTAGAACACATATTTTTGGATGTTTTGAATCTATTGAGCATTGTATCTTGGAAAAGGCTTTGTAAACACATTGAACTATAAAGTGCCAACCTAATAATATTTTGGGGGGGTGATTTTTGATACTATTAAAGAGTGTGGAGTGTATTGATCTTCTTATTTGGTGTTCTTTTATTGTAGATGTTAAATTGACACTAATTTATCCAAATTCATCCCTTTCGCCTTATTTTCGTTAATTAAGTAATACTATCCATTATTTAATTAATATCTTTAATTTGCCAATCCCTAAGGTATTTAATCAATAATACCTTATCTCTTTAATCCTCATTCCATCAATTGAATTAAATAAATATTCCATTTATTTAATTCCCTTCATGTCACATCCTCCATCATTTTTATCTTATCCTAATCCTTCTTCTAATCTCATCATTAGGATGTGCACATGCCTAATCTTTGATTAGGAGGTGTCACATCCTCCAACTTTTGCAAGTTGGCCTCTAATATCTCTTAGCCACCTAACCATCCTCTAATCCTTCACTAACTAGCCTAATCAACCTCTCAAGGAATTTTTAATTCCTTTTATCCTTCCAAGGAATATTAAATTCCTTTTTCTCTTCCCCATGTGATCTTTGACTTGTCACATCAAGTCACATGTGAGATCTAACCCTCTTCTAATCCTCATTAATTAATCTAATCAAGTACTTGCACAATCCTAATCACCCCTTTAGTCAACTCTCCCCATCCCCCAAGGAATTTTTAATTCCTTTTTATTTATCCTAGGCTCCTCTCTTCCCCATGTGAATTTTTAATTCACCTTTTAATCCCCCAATGCACCCTTTGGAATTTACAATTCTTTCCCATCTCCCCATAAGGATATTTGAGGAATTTTAATTCCCCACTTGTCCTTCCTCACTCCACATGGGGACAAGTACTCCTTTATGAGGAGATCTTGTCCAATCCAAGTACTTTGTACCCTCTCCATGCCGTGTCTCTGAATAGAGCTTGTGAGTTCTCAACCACCTTAGCCCTACATCTTGATATTTGGTGGATCAATCTGACCCTCCATTTCTAGATTTCAAAATCCTATAAATACCCCCTCTTTCTCTCATTTTGGGAGACTATTTGTGCTAGCCAAACTCTTTATAGCTTTTGTTTCAACCTCTACTTAGCCATTTTCACATTTTCATCCACTTGCATCCATTTTCACATCCTCATCTAGCTTGCATCTTGCCATCCAAGGAGCATACACGTCAAAGATCGAAGGGCCAACCAAAGAATCGACTCAACGCAAGGTATAAAGTTCCATTTTGTGGCTTTGTCTTGTTTTGTTTCTAACTTAGGCTAATCTTGAAGTGTAGGTTGTTTTAAGTTGTTTATTTGCACTCCTTTTGGCTTGTTGCTTGCTTCCTAACCACCTAATTCGACCTATCACAAGCTTATCATTTGAGGATTGTATCATGTGTTTTTTGTTCATCCTTCTATGATAATCCTAGATAAGGCCAATTATGAGTCTTGGAAAAAAGGCATTCTAATCCATCTTAGATGGCTAAATTTTTTTCCTTACCTATATGGGCTCATGGCTGAATCAAAAACACTTGGAAGGAAATTAGTATGGGGTAATAAAATTGATCATGTATTAGGATTGAATGGTTCTCATGTTGATAATAACACTATGTGGGCTATAGTGGACATTGAATGTCTCCACACACTTTGGACCAAGATTCGGGAGATATTTGGAGACCCTCATGTTTCTCCACTCCTAGATGATCCTAATTTAGATTGCCCCATTCCACTTGATGATGTAGATAATATACCGTTTGATTCAATGCTACTAGAGTTGCTTGAGTATTATGTAGGTCTTGAAAGTTCAAATGACACTGAGACTTCTCTTCTTGCTTCTCATCCTCATGTTGAGATCATATCTCATTTTCCTATTACAGATTTAGATTCCAGAGATGCTTCTTTGAAATATTCTAGCGATTCTTTGTATAAATATCATTTATGTCTTTTGGATTCAATCCATTGGGATGAATTTCTACCAAACATCTCTTGTTTGTTTGTGGAGTCCCTTTTTGGATTCAATCCATTTGGACCAATTTCTACCAATTTCTACCTAGATGCCACTATTGAGGACATATGTCTTCTCTTTGAGGGAAACTCTTTTTTCCTTTCATTTGTTGCTACTTCAGAGTTTAGTGTTGCTTCTTTGAAAGCTTCCAATGACTTCTTACAGTAGGATATCCATAGTCTTCCTAATTTAGTTTTGTGGGATGATCTCTTAATAGGTATTTCAAACTTGTTTATGGAGACACATATTTCAGATTTGGAGAACACATTTGAGGGGTTATCTCTCCTCTTTGATGATAGTCATTGCACAACTATTGTCAAACCATCATTATCTTTGGATTGTGTTCTACATAAGACTCTAGGAGATTCTGATTTATCATCTTCAATAATGTGGCTTAGAACACCTGATTTGATTGTGATAGCTTTTAGCATCAACATGGGGATACTTGAGCGGACTTCAAAGACTTCATACATTTTTCACTTTCTTCCTACATATTGCTTTCATGACTTGGGAGACAACTTGCATACACCATTGGTTATATTTCTTCCTAAGGGTAGGAACATTTTTCGATGATTGTGGACCATCTTCTCCATTCAATTTCTAGCATTGACCATTGGATCTCCTTAGGGGAGGTTACTTAGTCCTTCTCTTTTATTCTCTCTCTATTTTGGGGGTTTTTTTTCTCTCTCTCTCTCTCTATTTGTTGGGAGGGGGATTCTTCTTCTTTGGTAGAGAATTTGATATGTACATGAGTACCTAACATGGCCTCATTTGCTGGGACCCATTGATGGGTCTAGTTATTAGTTAGTTTTCTAATGTTTTTATGCATATTCATAGACATTTCTAGAGATTTATCTCATAAATATTGCTACACTTTACTATCTTTTATGCTCATTATGCAAACTTGAACCTGATTTGAAGTATATGGAAATATGGTTATAATGTGATAGTTATTATATAATTGATGTGTGGATATGTATGAATTGCAATGGATATCTATGCTTAAGCTATGGTTATTAGTATCGTGTAGTTGTTCTATGAACTAACTCTTTGCAACCAAGGAGCTAGAGGAAGTAGATTGTAGCACACAACAACTAGGAGGACCAACCTGCAACTAAAGGAGTTTCCAGACAATGATGTGGGGGAGGTTCCAGAATAAGCTAAGTGCAAAAAATATAGAAATGGAGGCATTTATTGAAGATGATTGTGCATCATTATGACATTCAATAAATAAGTTGAAGGAGGAGAACTCTATTATAGTTAGGAGTCTAGAGTGACTGTTTCAGTAGTCCACATTTTGATTCTTGCTGTAGTAGAGTCATAGTTCTATTTGGACTCTTCTTCCCTTTTTCAATTATGGTTTTAGTTGATTGACTTTATCACACTCTATTATGTAGGGAGTGGTAATTTATGCTTTCAGTTTAGAGTACTTATTTCAATAAACTCCCTTGTGCCTATATATATGGTTCAGTGGTTGAGGCATAGGTTAAGTTGGTTAATTATCTAGTAGCAGATATAGAAAAAGATACTTTCAGTTTTAGTTCTTGTTTACACAGACAATTCCCATGATTTCATGAATAAGATATCTTAGTAGAATCTTAGATTATGATATTTTGAGTTATGCAATGAATGGCTTTCATTATTGTCATGATTACATTAATCTAAGGAGCTAGATTTGGGTTAAATTAGTGGAGACAATCACTTGAGCAAGGGACACTCAAGGTAAATGTTCCCCACTTTATCTTCTGCACATTTATCTAAATGTTGTAGCAGTTACTTCATGAATGTTTGTTATCTTAATCAGATTCCTTATTCACCATTATGAATGAATTCATGAAAAAATATTGTTTTTCATTCATGCTTTAGTTTGCTTCAAATTTTTGTACTCCAGAGTGTAGGTTTAGTTAAACAGTACTGGTTAATTTTAGGATTCATTTCTTGACAGTGAACTAGTCATAGTCTTATGCTTTAGGTACCCATAGCAATAGTGCCAACATTACTTCTTTTACCGTTATGCATTTTTTTGATTTCTCAACAAGTGTAAACACCTATGATAGGATGATTTAGGTAGTCCCGAGTCTATGGAAGCACATATAGTGACAACATCATCACAAGCCTATGTTAGCCCTTGTTGATAATTCAAAGGTGGTCTTTTCAAGGGTTTAGTGGACTATTTAGTTAGGTTTTCCTATGAATTGTGTGCCTGACATCAAGTCTATTGAAAATTAGTAGGGACTACATTTTTGGGATCATTTCCAAGGATGGTGCTACTTTCAAAGATTCATTATATAATTTTCAAGCCTTTATAGTTTATAATTTGCTTTCAGTATTAGGAAAATTAGGTTTTATTCCTTCAATACTATAATATTTTACTAACATTGTATGGGAGCTGTTTGTTGAATGAACAAGAAAAATGGGGGGGGGGTTGAATCAGTTGTAGCAAGTTAAAACATCAAAACCATCAACAATAATCAGATCCACATGCATTCATTAAACCCTTATTTTGTTAAAGTGTTAAACATGAAATGTAGATAACACAAATTGAAATAACAACACCATACACAAGAGAACACTAGATTTATGTGGAAAACCCAATGAGGGAAAAACCACGGCGAGAATTAACTCACAATATAAGTAATAGCGAACTCAGTAGAAAGGCTCAATGCTAGAATAGGACACACTCTCCAAAAAATTCTCACAACCATGGCTTACTACCACAAAAAGAATACAGAAGATAGAAGAAAATGTTACACAAAGAATAAATTCTCAATGCAACAATGAGTCCACCATAATTGCTCCAACACTTTTGTAGCCTTGCATGAAAGATTTCAGACACCTTCATCTTAATGCCTTTAGGAATCCAAACACTTGAAATTCACACTGATTTTCTCAAATTCACATCACACACATCACTCGCATCGATATTGCATCTATATTGACTCTATATTAATTCTCTTGCATCTCACAACAACAAAACACTTATTTATATCAACCTGAACCTCAAAAATTTTCTCCAAGGTTGGTAACTATCCATTATACTTACAAATTCAAATTAGGTTAGCGCCTAAACATTCCCACAGTGGATAGTAATGAAGGTGACCCATATAAATCCTTAATTAGGACCCATATAGATCCCAACACACCTCAAAATGATTTCAAAAGCATCACATGTAGTGCTAACACAAGGTTGGCCAATACCAATGTTAAAACACCATAAACATTAAGTACATGCTTCCTCAAATTAATTTGAAACTTCTAGACAACAAAATTCACTTGAAAATGATCTAGAATAACCTTCAAACTACCCGAGATAGTTCGAACACTTCATCCAAGCTTGCACCATACAAATACTTCATCCCAGAATATCTGGTAAACCTTATTTGCACACTGACACATGAAACATTGTACTGTACCAAATCAAGTGAAACCTTGAAATATGAAAGATACAAACAATATAAGAAAATTCCCAAATCCACACAACCTGAAGCCAAATAATAAAGAAACATGGGGCAAATACATTTCTCCTAGGTCACATAAAACATCACTGAAAAATTGGTGCACACATTGGTGAAAATATCTCACTCTGTACAATGATCCTGAAACCCAAATTCTGAATATGGAAACCTCTAACAACCTTGAACAACATATTAGATCCACATAGGCATAGCATCAACATAGAATAAATGTAGAGCACATCCCAGATCACATTCTAAACACTTGTACAACACTGTTTACTCTATTTATACTCAAAAGCACTTGGAAACCAAGTGCTAGAGACATCATCTCAGCTCATTACTTCATTCCAACTCATCTTCAGACAATACAACAAAAAGATAGCTCCATGTACTCACAACACTTCCTCAATATCTCAACTACACATGCACAACCTGCAACAACCTGTTTTCCTCTTTTTCAAAATTTTCTCAATATCTTCGACATCTTCATCATGCAACAACCTTCATTAGCACATAGTTGAAATCAATGACAACACCAGCCTGTAGACTTCTTGTTGAAATCAATGGAAACACCTTCATACTTGCAAAAATCTCCCCCTTTATCATTGATGGCAACACAAGATGTGAAAAAATATCAAAAACAACATACACACACTCTCTCTCCCTTACAATATTCTCTCTCCATTTGACAATAATGATTAGACAATATACACAACTTTCTCCCCCTAATACCTTACACTTTTTCACATGATTCTCTCTCCCCCTTTGTCATCAATGGTAAAGGATAAAATGTTTTACATTGTTCTCCCCCTTTGAAACCAAACCAAAATACCTACTCTAAATACTCCCCCTTAGGAGTACACCTAATCAACTCAACAACTTAGCAACAATGAAAACACATGAAACTACTTGCTCCCCCTAAGAGGTAGCCACCAACATCAGTCTAGAAGAGAGATAGACCCATGGATCCACTGGACTGATGCATCTCCATATGCATCTAGTTTAATGGAGGGGAAATAACCCCCAATTTCTCCTGAAGATACTCAAAAGTATCCTTAGTAAATATGTTAGCAATTTGATCCTTTGTAGGTACATACTCAAGTTTTAACTCATTCTCCATAACCTTCTCTCTCAAAAAGAGATACCTCATTGATATATGCTTTTTCCTTGAATGCATCACTGTATTCTTTGAAATGTTAATTGTACTTTTATTATCACAAAAAGATAGAAATAGGCTCATCATATACAACTCTGATATCCTCCAATGTTTGTCTCATCCACAAAAATTGTGTACAACATGATGCTGCAACAATATAATCAACCTTTGTTGTGGATAAGGAAACTGAATCTTGCTTCTTACTTAACCATGCCACCAATCTACATCCAAGAAAGAGTGCACCACCACTTGTACTTTTCCTGTCATCAACACAACCAACCCAATCTGCATGTGTATAAGAACTTAGTATGAAATCAATATCCTTAGGATACCACAAGCCATAATTTGGAGTGCCTCTTAAATATTTGAATATCCTCTTCACAATTGCAACATGTGTTTCTTTAGGATCTTCTTGAAATCTAGCCACAAGAAAAACTGCATGCATGATATCCGATCTAGTCGCAGTTAGATATAGTAGTCCACTAATCATAGATCTATATTTGCTCTGATCAACCTTAGGTAAATCACCATCTTTGCTCAATTTATAACTAGTCACCATAGGAGACCATACCATTTTGGAATCATCCATTCCAAACTTCTTCATCTCTTTGACATACTTAGATTGTTAAATGAAAATCCCTTTATCTGTTTGATTGATTTTTAGCTCAAGGAAGAAATTCATCTCCCCAAACATTGACATCTCAAATTATTTTTGTATCTCCTCAAAAATTTTCTTACACATAGCTTCATTTCCACCAAAGATAATATCATCCACATATACATCCACTATCAAGATTTTTTCTTCCTCAATTTTGAAGTAAAGATTACTATCTACGGTGCCTTTACCGAATCCTTGTTGTATCAAATATTTATCCAATCTTGCATACCAAGCTTTGGGAGCTTGTTTCAATCCATATAATGCCTTCTTCAATCTACACACCATATCTAGTTGCTCCGATAAGTAAAATCCTTTTGGTTGTTCCATGTAAACCCCTTCTTCCAATTTACCATTCAGAAAAGTAGACTTCACATCCATCTGATAAAATTTAAAGTCCTTATGTGTTGCAAATGCCAAAAAAATTCTAATAGCTTCCATCCTAGACACAAGGGAAAATGTCTCATCAAAGTCTATTCCTTCCAATTGTGAGTAACCCTTACACACAAGTCTTTCCTTGTTTCTCACCACTTCTCCATTCTCATTCATCTTGCTTTTGAATACCCACTTAGTTCCAATTATGTTCTTGTTTTCCAGTCTAGGAAATAATTCCCAAGTCTGATTCTTCTCTATTTGCCTAAGTTATTTTTCCATTTCCTTCATCCAATGTTCATCTTTGCATGCCTCACTCACTGTTTAAGGTTCAAATTTAGAAAGTAAACACAAATTTACCTCAACTTCAGTAGCTTTGATTCTTGTCAATATACCTTTCCTCTTGTCTCCAATGATTTGATCTTCAAAATGATTCTTTTAAACATACTTAGGAGTATTCTCCAGAGCTTCTTCCTCTCCATTTTGCACTTCTTATACTTCTCTGAAATTAGGTTCATTTAACACATATCCATCTGCTGCAATTGAATTCTATAAATTTTCATCAACTTTAACATTTGCACTTTCAACAATCTTTCTTAGCCTTTTGTTGTAACATCTGCAATCTTTTCTTTTAGTAGAATATCCAAGGAAGGAACCTTCATTAGACCTTGCATCAAACTTTCCTAATTTTTCTTCATCTCTCTTGATATAACATTTGCTTCCAAATACTCTAAACTACTTCACAGTAGGAATCCTTCCATACCATTACTCATAGGGAGTCTTTGTGCTGTTAGCTTTAGCTTGAATCTGTTAAGTATGTAAATAACAATATGAATTGATTCTCTCCAGTATACTTTAAGTAGATTTGCTTCTTTCATCATAGTCTTAGCAGATTCTTGAATCATCTGGTTTATCCTTTCAACCACTCCATTTTGTTGAGGAGTTCTAGGGGTAGACAAGTGCCTCTTTATTCCATGAACTTCACAAAACATGTTAAACTCATTGGAGGTGAATTCTCCACCTCTGTCAGACCTCAAACATTTGATTTTCACATTCATTTCATTCTCAACCATAGCTTTAAATGTGTTGAATTTATCTAATGCATCAAATTTATGTCTAAGAAAAGTAACCCATTTCATCCTAGAGTAATCATCAATCAAAAGCATAAAATACCTGTCACCTTGCAGACTTCTCACCCTTGTAGGACCATAAAGATATGTATGAATTAATTCTAGTAGTCTAGTAGCAGATTGTTCCTTTCCTTATGAAACTACTTTTTTTCCAAACTGACAATCCCTATAGACAACATTGATAGGCTTTGTGATTCTAGGCAGGTCTCTCACTGCATGAACTGAACTGATTCTCACCAAATTATCAAAATTCATATGACACATCCTCTGCTGCCATAACCAACTGTCATTAATTTGAGACATAAAGCAATGGCCATCAACAAGTTTAAGCTGATAGATGTTTCCATCTGCCCTTTTACCAACAACAATCACTATTCTGAACCCTTTTTTGATCTCACATGTTTCATCCTTAAACACAAGATTATATCCTTTGCTACACATTTATCCAACACTCAAAATATTATTCCTTAAACCCTTAACATATTAAACATTATTATTATTATGCTTTCCATCAAAACTGGTTGAACCTATTCGAAAAATCTTAGCTCTAGAATCATCTCCAAATTTGACTAATCCACCATCATACTTTTCAAGTTTAACAAACTTTTATCTTTGGTCATTTGATTAGAGAAATCACTGTCAACAACCTAGTAATTCTTATCTTCTTTAACATGAAAAGTATAAACCAAAGTACCTTCAACCTTCTCCTTCTCCTTCAGAATACTTTGCTTCACACATCTTTCAGAGTTACCAGAACTAAATTCTTCTTTTATAGCTAAGAACAAGAATTCATTATCATCAAAATATCTATAATCAAATTCATCATCAAAGATACCAACATCTTCTTTGACATAGTAAGCTCTTTTAATCATCTTTCCTTTATTATCCTTGCTCTCATTGTTCACAGCTCTTTTTGGACATCTAGAAGCATAATGACCTATATCACTACAACTAATTTTTTTGAAAGGTAGTTTACCTTTGTACTTATTAGTGCCCTTTTTCATCATTGTTACAAAGTTAGCTTCCACATCATCAATATCATCTTCATCTGAATCTTCAATATTTTCTAATTTTCCAACCTTAAAAGAATTCTCCACTTTTATACCATTCTTTAAACCAAGCTTTCTCTTTCAAATGAAGTTAGTGTACCAATCAACTGATCTCTAAAATAAGTATTAAAATTTACAACTTCCTTAATAGTAGATACCTTTTCATTGTATGAATCAGGAAGAGTTTTGGGAAATTTATTTACCACTCTAAGTTCTTTAACTTGTGCACCAAGGCATCTCATAGCACTTACAAGTTCATCAACCCTTTGCATGTAGGTTGCAATTGTTTCATCTTCAAACATTCACATAGTCTCAAATTGTGCCTTCAGATTCTGCAACTTAACTTGTTTTACCTTGTCATCTCCTTCATAAATACTTTCAAGCTTATCCAAACTTCTTTAACAGTCTTAAGATTCATAACTTTAACTAGTTTAGAATTTGAAAGATTGTTTGTTAGAATAAAATTTTCTTTAGCATTTACCTCATGTGCCTTGATCTCATCACTTGTGCTCAAACCATTTGCAAGAGGAACATATTGTTTCTTTATTTCCTTTTCAATTTCAAATCCATGAGCTAACATATAGGCTTCCATTTTTGTCTTCTAGAATGCATAGTCTATTCCACCAAATCTAGGGAAATTGATTTTCTTTGCCATCCTGGATCTACCTTAAGCGGTTAAGATATTCTCCAAAGGAACCTTGATCTGATACCAATTATTGAATGAACACGACAACTGAGAGGGGGAGTAAATCAGTTGTAGCAAGTTAAAACATCAAAACCCTCAATAGTAATCAGATCTACATGCATTCATTAAACCCTTATTCTGTTAAAGTGTTAAACATGAAATGTAGATAACATAAACTAAAATAATAACACCATACACAAGAGAACACTAGATTTATGTGGAAAACTCAATGAGTGAAAAACCACAGCGAGGATTAGCTCATAATATAAGTTATAGAAAAATCAGTACAAGGGCTCACTACCAGAATAGGACACAGTTTCCAAAAAGGCTCACACCATAAAAAGAATACAAGAAGATAGAAGAGGGATTTTACATAGAGAACAACTTCTCAATGAAACAAGTAGTTTGATGATGGCCAAATTGACACAACAACATGCAAACAAGATGAAATCTGTTAGTGTAATTAATTAATTATTACACTAGCATAAGTTAACTTAGGTCATATATCATTTAGTCCTAGGTTGCATTTTAATAAATCATTTAATAAATAGGGAAATATTCCCTTCCTTGTTTGTGGGATAAGATTCCTTCTAGAAGATGAGTTGTACTTCTAGAACTTATCTCAACATTTAATAATCATCTAGATAGGGTTCACATGTTGTCACATGTTGTTAGATCAAGACACATGGCAACAACTCATGCATCTTAGGTTTTCCTTCTTGCCTATATAATCGGGCATCTTGTTCATTTGTAACATATCAATCATATCAATCATATTATCAATATAGAATCTTTAATCAACATTCCATAGTTGCAACACTTCTCTTTGTGGTTGATTATCTTTCATGGCTAAAGTCCATTGAAGATTCCAGAGCTTCAGGGGCTGTGCATCCATAATCTCAACAAAATCACCTCACATCTCCTGAAAGAAGCAAATGATCGTTAAATCAAACACTTCCTAAGGTCCTAGGTGTTGGGTCACAACGTTACTATTTTGTTGAGTAGTCAATATGGCTGTAATATTCAAGGGGCTTGCTGGTTATCAAACTTTTTGGTTGCTGCAAGATCTAATTCCTATCTAAACGTACTCTAATTGAATGATAAAGAAAAGAAAAGGATAGATCAACGATGCAAGAAAGAGAGGAACATTGATTCATATAATTAACCAGACTTGTCATTTTTCAAGGACTTCATAAATTAAACTGTAGAACAAATCAACTTGTAACCAATACATGATTATGTTAATTCATAGTGAAAAAATAAAAGCATATAGCAGATCATCCATTACAATTCAAACTAAAGAAAAGATAAAACTTTATTCATTCCTCAAAGAACTTTAAATCAAACAAGTAATAAGATAAATACCACTCCAAATTATAAATTAAAGTGGGTTTGAGCCCGACTACTTCTACTGTGGTGAAATAGATAAGCAACATTTACAAATCTAGAAAACTTCACCAGTGTACGAAAACCAATATCTTCAAATCAACTCCACTATGCTAAGAATGTAGAAAACTCTATTGTCTACCCTACTGTTAAACTGTTGAAAACTTCCAACTAAAATGTCTAACTGGTTTCCTAATCTTCTAACTTGCAATTATCTAAACCCTTCAAATGAGCTTGATTTGACATTAAATAGCTCAATAATTACATTATTCCCGCCAAAAAAATACATGAAAAAGTAGATTTTCGCATGCATCCAGTCTCTCTTGCAAAGGAAGCTTTCTACTTTCAACTCCAGTTTAACTTTGGTTGACTTTAGTTCATGGTTGCAATTTATAGTTTCACTTTGAGTCTACCCTTTTGCATGATGAGAAACATCTTTTTCCATAAATTACTTTAAGTGGGACCACAAAGCATTTAGTTCACCGCCAGTTTGCTAATTTTTTTAAAATCTCCTCTTGCATGCTAGCTTTGTAAATCATGATTACAAGCTTTTGTCAACCACCTCGTCATCTCTAGATCTTCAAGCTTTGATTACTTCGATTTATCATCTTTCTATCTCAAAAGGTACCTACAAGATAGTAATGTATATTAATTAATTAATAACATTTCAAATTATTCCAATTAAATACAAATATAATGGACTTTAATTTCTATGATTGGAATAATAATCAAATCTCCTTTAAATTATTATTTTTTCAATTATATATATATATATATTTGGGTTTTCATATTTTGTATTTTTTTTGTAATTTTATGACTCTAAGGCAGGAAAAATGATGTGGAAATGACACGACAAGATGAGAATGAAGATGGACAAAAATGAGAGAAAAAAATGACACAATGACTCATAAACCAATGCAAAAACCAAAGACGAGCAATGACAAAAAAAATGAAATGAGACGATGATGTGAAAGATAGGGATCAAAATCAAGGAAGAAACCAAAACTTAAACCTTTTGAAGCAAAAGTTCATGTTCCAACTTGAAATCTGTTGAAGGTGCCAAATTGACCCAAAACATGCAGGTAGGACAAAAGTAAAAATATCTTACCTCTCCTGAAAAAGACAATCAACAATCAAACTGATCACCTCCCAAGATCTTTGATGTTGGTTCACAACATTGCTATTTCATGAAGTGGTCAATATGGCTGTAATGTTCAAGGGGCCTGCTAGTTTTAAGCTTCTAGATTGTTATAAGATCAAACATATATTTAAACCTACATTAACCAGTGGTTTTAAAGAAACAAAAAAAGATAGATTAAAGCTTTTAAACTGATAAGAATGTTGATTCATCCAACTAATCAGACTTGTTGCCTTCCAAGAAATTCTTAAACTAAAACTGCAAAATAAAATTAACTTGTAATTAATACACAGTTTCATTCATTCACAGTTCAAACTTCAATAGTATATTGCAAATCATCATTTAAACAAAACATACGATAAAATTTCATTTCTTGAAAGCTTTCAAATCAAATGATTAATCGAAGATAAATACCATTCTAGAGCACAATATGAAGTAGATTTAAATCTAGCTGCTTCCACTGTTAATGAAACAGATAAACAACATTTACAAATTTGGCAAGATCACTAGTGTACAGAAAACCCATCTCTTCGAATTATCTCCATTTATACTAAGAAAATTTGGAAGATACATCACCTCCTCCTGCTGAACTTAACTCCTACTTTCCTTCTGCTCTCAAGTTTATCTACCTTCTAACTCTATCTTGCTAATTCTTAACCAAAAGGAAGAAGATCAAGAGAAGAGGAAGACCCCCTATAAACTGCAGTGCGCCTGGTAAACTTTTTCAAGCCATCAAGCTCTTCTTTTTACAAAGAGGCAAAAGTGCCATATTTATACACGCGCGTCAAAAATGCATCAGCCCTGTTTTAGGGTTTACAAAAAAAATGAGTCAGTTCCAGAACATGTCAGCCCTAGAAGAGTTTGGAACAAAGTCAATCATGCATTAAATGCATATACTCTATTCATGTCGGTGAAAGATCTCCCTCGGGAATGGTCTCTAGGTTGTTTACAACCACCATCATTAACTCATAGCCCTCGTCCTTGACCTTGAGACCCCTTTGCAAAGTTGCTTTGAATGTTCTGAAGCATTGTCATTAATATTGATCTACTTTTGCCAGTAGACATCTCATTTGTCATTAAGACTCACGACTTCTTCTTCTCTATTTAGATCTTTCTGCAAGTTGACCCCTTTGAGAAGCAACATCCGACGTTCTTGACATGCTTCAACCCTGCAAAAAAATGCCCTCATCAGTCCTCTAAAAGAATGGAAAATATCATTCTTCGTATTACCTTTCATACCTTTTCCATTCTCACACTAAGCAAAAACTCAACTCGGGCGGAGGCGGGACCAAATTAGAACTAAGAACAACACTTACCTTTAATACCAGTAGGATGAAATCAGAATTAGGACCAGAGTCGGGATGGGAACTGAACATAAGACAATTTGTTAACTTTCAATTCATCACACTGTTCTGGCTTCGACCCCACAAGAAAGAAAATAAACAGAGCCAAAAATCGACCAATCAACCAAGTGATCAGAACCAGAGTCAGGACGGGAACAAAACCTGGAAGTGACCAATGTCCCCAAGTTGAATCCCCATTCTGGTTCTGCGTCCGCAAAAGCAAAGAAACTCGGGAACTCGCAGCAGGGCAGGTGTGGAGTCAGAACCAGATAAGGAAACTGAATTTGGTAACAACTCCATATCCCAAATCCTTCCCAAACCCGGCCACACAAAAGAAACCAAACTCAAGCAACAAAAGAATGAACGCAAGCAGGATCGGAATGAAAACCAATCCCGAGCGGACCTCGATGGGGGCGGAGGCAAAACAAAACTCAACGGTGGCGGAGGCAGAACAAAACCCGACCCTGAAACTTTTCCAAGTTATAGGTTTAGTTTCCATCCCGACTCCACCTCTGACAACATACAAAGAGACAACAAGGAAAAAGATGAGAAGGAAGAAAAAGAAGGGGAGAAAAAACCCCACGACCAAATGCAAGGAACAAAGGAAAAACAAACACACGGGTGGAATTGGGACCGGGAATGGAACAAAAACCACAACTTGGAAGAAATTCCAAGGTTCAGTTTCGGTCATGGTTTCGCATCCGCTAGAACAAAGAACAAGCGTCAAGGGGCGGAACCGGAACCAGAAATGGAATGAAAACTATAACTTGGAAGAAATTCCAAGGTTCGGTTTCGGTCCTGGTTTCACGTCCGCCAGAACAACAAAAAAACAAGGCCCAAGGAAGAAAGAAAAACTCCTAAGGCACATAACACAAAACCAAAGGAAAACAAAATAGAAAGGAGCGACCCATTTTAATCAAGTTTGAAATGGGGTGGTTATGCAAGGCATAACAATTGGCGACTTGGCTGGGAAAATGGTTTAACCATTTTCAAGAAATTGAAGGATTCAGTCACCCATAACTCTTGGTTTATGGACATCATAATTGGAGTTAGGTCAGCTTTAATAAACAAGGTTGAGCTAGAATCTCAAATGTAAATCAACACTGGCTACCCCTAAATCTATGTGTGTGCTAGATGGTGCATCACCCTTTTACAAAGTTTTCCTCATCTTTTGAACAATAACGTGCAAGATTTGAACTGCATGAGTTAATTCCCTTTAGCTATTGTGCAATGATATCCTAGGCATTGATTTGCTGCCATTCAAGCGTCTATAGCCCCGACAGAGATACCTCTAGTTTTCTCACAACATTGCTCTACTGCTAGTTAGGCATCCATAGCCCCGATAGAGATACTAGAATCACCCATTCAATATTGAGTTCTCTTTTCTCTTGGAGTTTCAAATATTTCATTCAATTCTTTCTCAATATGTCAGATGTCTGACATCTATTCTGGGTTGAAAACTACCATGGACCTCATAACAACATCTGGGGAATCAGATTTTTCACTCAAATCTTACAACACCATCGCCCTAAGACAAATATACCATTACAAAAGGAGATGTTTTTCATGATTTGTGGCAGATTCAATCGTAGCTAGTGAAGATTTCTTACTTTACACCTTGTTCTTAATAAATTTCCATAACTTTCATTGATAATGGACATAAAGCAATGAATTTAGAACAAAATCATTTGACCAAAAAACCTGAAAATATCTAAACCAACTTCTCTCCTAGTAACCAAAGTATACTTTTGATAACAACCCCTTGCAACTGCATAAAATGAAGGTCCCCACAAAGAAAAAACAAAGGAACAACAAGCAAAGGACAAAAGAAAAGGAAAACAATGAAAACAACAAAACGACGAACAAGCAGAGCAACAAACTATTTACATATATACAACCCAACAAAATACAAGATCTTTCACGACCCAAAATAATGTTTGAGAAACTGTCCATTCACTGGCAATGGAACAGGTTCTCCTCTTAAACCACTTAGCCGAAAAGCATTTTCTCCTAGGATTTCAACAATTTGATAGGGACCCAACCAGAGCTTATCAAACTTCTAGTGATCGCCTTTCTTTTTGTTAGCCTTATCCCATAGCAGCACAAGGTCTTATATTCTGAAAGCCTTGACTTTGGCTCTTTTGTCAAACCAACATTTAACAACTTGGTGCTTAAAGAATTGCTGCAAAGCAGCATCTCTTTGCTCTTCTAATTTCAGCAAGCCAACTAACCTTACTTCAATCCTATCATCACTAGAGTAAAATTCTTGCATAAATTTCAGGACAGGTATTTGCAAGTGAATCGGGAACATAGGTTCTTGGCCATACACTAGCTTAAAAGGTGAAGTTTTCAACTAAGCCTTGATCCTAGTCCTACCTACCCATATTGCAAATCTTAACTGGGTATGCCAGTCCCTAGGAATGTTCTCTAATAGTTTTTTAATTACTCCTAAGAGATTCTTATTAGTTGATTTTGCAACTCCATTTCCTTGCCGATAATAGTTTGAAGAATACTTTAAAACACTATTATGCTCATAAGCCCATGAAATGAACTCGACAGAAGAAAAGGCAGGGCCATTGTCACATACCAGTGCAAAGGGTACTCCAAACTTGGTGGTGATGCATTCAGTGAGGAACTTGATTACTACTTCCATTGTACTGTTCTTGCAATGTATAGCTTCGGTCCATCTTGTGCAGTAATCCATGGCAGTCAAAATGAATTTGTGTCCTATAGAAGAATTTGGGTTAATTACCCCAATAAAATCAAGTGCCCATTGTGCAAATGGCCTTATCTCATAAATAGGCTATAATGGCATGGCTGGATGACACTCTCTTGATGCAGAAGTTTGACATGTATGACATGTCCTTACATGTTGGTGGGAATCCTTAAACATGCATGGCCAATGACAACCAGATCTGAGAATCTGATGTGCTAAAGAATCTGCAGAATCGTGACCCGTGCCATGTTTCCTATGGAATTCAGCAATTGCGTGCCTAGCTTCTTGTTGATCAAGGCATCATAGATAAACTCCCTCAAAATTATTTCTGTATAAAAATCCTCCTTTGAGAATATAATGGGAGCTTTTCATTCTCAGTGCTCTCCTTTGAGTTGTATTCATTCCCTCTGGGCGCCGATTATTGAGCATGAAATAAATAATATCGACATATCAAGGGTCATTGGAAAAGGACTATGTTGTGTATTGCTAACAAATAATGTTCTCACCAACATCCACCATTGATTTAGATAGGCCTTGACCTCAGACAAGTTTCATAGGGAGAATCTCCAGATCGAACTCCTGTAGAATAGTCATCCATTTCCCCCTTCGTTCTCCCAACTCGCTCTACATAAGTAGAGACTTCACAGCGGCATCAAGAACCACAACAATGATCTGAATTCGAAAGATATAGTGCCTGAACTTCTTGACAGCTCTAACCAATGCAAAATATTGTTCCTCAAGCGGTGGGTACTTGAAATCAACATTCTTAAATGGAGAACTCATGAAAGCAATTGGCCTTTCATTCCCCTCCTCTCTTCGTTGTGTCAGGACAACGACACATGAGTGTTCATAGGAAAAAGAATAAATATAAAATGGCTTCAAGTAGTCAAGACTGGTGAGGACTGGCGCCTCTGAAAAGGATTGCTTAACCTGAGAAAAAGCAGCCTTTGCCTCATTACTCCATTCTATTCTAGCATCTATCTTCATCATTTCGTTCAAAGGTTTAACAATCTCTCCAAAACTTGTGATAAAATTTCTCACAAAGTTGATCTTTCCAAAGAAATATCTCATCTCCTTCTTACTTCCTAGCATGGTTAACTTTAAAATAGACTCAAATCGGTATGGATCTATCGATATCCCTCTTTCCAAGATTATGTGTCCCAAAAGTTTCCCTTTAGAAACCCCGAACACACACTTTTTAGGATTCAAAGATACACCATATCGGATACATCTTTCAAGAACTTTAGCCAAGTCTGCAACATGGTTTAGTCTATATTTAGAGAATACTGTCAAGTCATCCATATAAACGATGATGCATTTACCAATCAAATCTTTGAACACTACGTCCATGGCACGCTGAAAGGTTGCTCCAATGTTTATCAAACCAAATGGCATCCTTATGTAAGAAAATGTTCCCCACTTAGTAGTGAAGGCTGTCTTCATTCTGTCTTCATAATTAACGATCACCTGATTGTACCTAGAATAACCATCTAGGAATGACATCATCTGAGACCCATTGACAGTTTGCAAGACTTCATCTCGAGAAGGGAGTGGGTAGTTGTATTTTCCCGAAGCTCTATTCAGATTCCTAAAATCTACACATAGCCTGATCTCTCCATTCTTCTTACAAACTAGAACCAAGTTAGCCACCCATGTTGAATGTCGTACAAGGAAGATTATTCTTGCAGAAATCAATTTCTAAACTTCCTTAAAGATTAGTGGTTCAATCAGGGCGTTGACAAGACGCTGTTTTTGCTGAAATGGTCTAGCTTCAGGCTTCAAAGGAATAGTATGAGTTATCACAGAAGCATCAAATGTTTTTAGATCTTCATACCCCCAAGATATTGTAGAAATATCCTTCAATGCCCTCAGTATATCTTTTCTAATTGCTTCAGGGCAGGCTTTCCCTATGTAAACATTTCTTTCAGGGCCAATATCAGCTAAGTTAACAGTTTCATATTCACCTCCTTTATCTTCGGTTGATACCTTTTCCCGAGCCCTTGGGTTTGAATCGAAAATTCTTTCTAAGGCCACCATTCCCTTGGGAATGCTATTACTTTTTAAATTAAGGACCCCCTTTGTATCACAATCTTCGGGGTTCCAGTCTCCTTGATCCTTGTCAGACTCATTGATGATCTGTCCTTCAAAAACATCTGAGCTTACTAGAAAAGCAAGGATATGTTGATCATCGTCGAAGACTTGAATGTCCCTGACATTATCGGGAACAACCGGGGTGGATATCAATTCTACTGAGAATCTCTTAAGCTTGGAGCCTTTCATGGGTTCCAGGGTACTTGCGGAAACAACTAATGAATTAGCTATTTGATTCTCCTCTCTAGGAATTAAACTAATCCCAAAAGCATCAAAGTCTTCAATCAGGTTCCATACCCGATTTCTATAAGCTGCTAGCCTTTTATTGTGACATGTGTATTGGCTGCTTACTTGCTTGATAATCACTTCTGAATCTCCTCTAACCATCAAGGTTGTAACTTTCTTCTGATGTGCAAACATCAGTCCTTGAATTAATGCTTCATATTTTGCCATATTGTTAGTACATCCAAACTGCAACCTGCAAGAAGCAAAAAATGTTTTCCCTTTCGGGCTGGTTAATTCAATCCCAACACCACACCCTGTTTTGGATTTGGATCCATCAAATGTGAGGATCCATAGCTGATCATGAGCTAGGGTTGATCCCTTTGAGGTTGTTGTGGGTGCTTGGATAAGATGAACCATAGGTGGGGCCACTTGATATTTTGCATCAAATATTGGGAATGGGTGTTCAATAGGTTCCTCAGGTGAAATTTTTGATTCTCGGTCAGATATATCATGCAATCCTAGGATATCTTTCTGACAATCACTTGTATCTTTGATTAATCCCCTGGGTTTTGGTATACTTATGAGTGCAGGGGTATCAAATAAACCCTGGGGTTGTTCAACATGACTATGTTGGTCTGGTATTATGACTGGGGTAGGTTCAATTTGAGGAGGGACTTCCTTTGAAGGTATATTATCCCTGGTTAACATTATTGCATTTTTGGATTCGAATGAGAAGTGATCTGAAATGGCCTCAAGGTGACTTAGGCTAGTTTCGTCAGTTTGGAAAGCATGATTTAGAACATTGATGCAGGGTTGGCAGGTTAGTTTTGAATGATCTTGGTAGTGTACCTTCCACCAATTAGGGAGTAGAAGACTCTACAAATCGATATCTTCCCCTAAGATTAGCAGATCCTATTGCAGCTTCCTGATCAATACCTGTTGGTTTACATCAATCATGGGATCAGGGAAGTTTTGCATTAACAAATCTTTAGGATCAAGAACCGAAAAGGTCAGAATTTCCTCTCTTTTATAAACCCCTATCTCGGTTTCAAAATAAGCTACCTCGTTGGGACAGTCATACTCAGTGATGATATGTTTGAGGCAAGGTTCACTCTCAATACTAATCTGGGTAGGCATTCCCCTCCATGGTAGCCACATGTGTGAAAAGTTGAGGGAGAGATATCCCCCTATACTTTTCATTAAATCTTTGCTCAACAACATACCATAAGTCTCAGGAATGTCTACTACTTGAATATCCATATTGTTTAAAATCATAGGGTCGAACCCTACTTGCACATGTATATTTCTCAATTCTCCAACTATATTAACCTCTGTTTTATCGAGTTGGATGACCTTCTTGTATGTTTGGATAGGGTTCAATCCCAATTTCTTGCATACAAAAAATGTCATCACATTGCCAGAAGCCCCTGAAACTAGTAGAAAATTATGTAGATTCTTCCCACAAATTCTCAAACTTAAAAGAAATGGTGGGGTTCCTACCTTGTTTCTAAACAAAGCTACGTTCATGTCCATAGCGGGTGCCACCTTAGTTTTCCCTTTTGATTTATTAGCTTCTTCCAAAGCTTTCAACACTATCTCTCGTTGGGCAGGGCACCACTTTAGGATGTCAAAGTATGATAAAGAGGTTTTCTATTTCTGCATCTTAGAAACAATATCAAATTCTATGCTATAGCTTGCATTACATTTGTAAACACCAGATGAATTACCTTTGTTATGGGAGTCAAGCGGACCCCTTAGTGGAGGAGGGTTGTTATCAATACCCTGATTCAAAGGCACCATATGGTTAGGTGGTGCTGATGTAGTGAACAAACCCTTATTCTGATTTCTTAGGAAGTGTCCTCCCTTTGTCTGAAAGGCTTGGGCATCATACACATCTTCCTCTGGTTCATTCTCCTTCTGCATTGGGAATGAAGGTTCTTCTTCAAAGAGGTCATAAGTCATAGTTGTATCCATTAAGCAACCTCCTTTGTTTGAATTCCCTTGGAATGTTTGGGCATCTGCCTGTGCCATCTTCACAACCTTTTCCATTTTAGGGCAGTTTACCTCATAATGAGTTGCAGTATCATGCAACCTACACTAGTTAGTCATAAAATTGAGGTCAGCCACATTCACAACATGTGGCCTATCCTCATTAGCTTGATAATTGTGAGAAACCCCACCATTATTTGGCCCTGTATTCCATTGTCGGTTGTTATTTGGCCTCTGGTTATATCCTCTATTTTGATTTTGATAGCCTTGGTTAGGGGAGTTTTTCCCTTGATAATTCCTCTGGCTGTGATTGTTGTTATTCAGATAATTACCCTGATTATTACTACTCTGATTAGGGTAATTACCTTGGTTCTGAGAGGGGTTTAGTTTAAGCTAAGCCATATCATTTGTGACTTGAGACAGAGTTTTCTTTAGGGTCTCCACCTCGTTTGTGAGTTGAACTGTCTTTTCACTCTCAACACTCTTAGCAACAGGTGGCTGACTGACGAGATTTGGTATTCCAGCTTGGTTATGATGACCATGTGGACTGTGATGATCCTGTGATTGTTGAGAGAAGTCAGGAGCTCCATTGGCAAAGAATGGAACATGAGATTGAGTTTGCAACTTAGATATAGGTCTATAATGGGAAGGAGACTTCCCTGGGACATTATTGAATAAATGGGTTGGGTTAGGCATTTGATACCCCATTGAAGGAAAACCTCCTCCCAAGTTTCCTTGTTGAGAGCTAGTTTTTTGTTGCAGCTTGATGGCTAGATGATAAAATTTAGACAAGGAATCAATATCTGCCGACTGATAAGTCCTTTGTAGGAACAGGCCAAGCAAAGGGTCTATAACTCTAAAATATGCCTGAATGGCACTATTCTCAACAACTAGATAGGGTTCTTGTAGTCTCCTATACATTCATTGAAACCTGGTATTAAACAAGGGCAGGGATACACATGACTCCTTCCTAATGGTAGAAAATTGGTGGAACAAAATGGCTGGATCCACATAAAATTTGAACTAATTGATGAAAGCATTCTCCAGATCTATCCAGCTTAGGATAGAACCTTGTGGAAGGTTTAGGTACTAGTTGTACACCATATCCCCTAAGGAATAAGGGAACAACCTACAAACCACATCATGGTGAGCTATCTGGGCTCTGGTACAAGCGTCCTTAAAAGCTTGTATGTGCTCTTCAACACTCCTTGATTCACCATGAATGTATTTGGGACAAAATCTCTTAGGATTCTTAGGCATATCATGAAAGCCTCTAGGAATAGTCCCCAATGGAGAGGGATTATTCATAAAAAATGCCATTGGTGGCGGTGGTGGGGGTTGAGCCAACTGTTGGATGGGCTGAACCAGCTATAATGACACTTGAGATGGATTTGGTGGTGGATTGACGAGTATCCACCAGGGTATTGGTGAAAGTCTTGGTGGATTGAGTAGAGCTAACAAGGGTGGTATAATGGTTTCCCTATGAATCTTATGTCACATTGGGGTCTTGAGCTCTATCAAAGGTGGTGGGTTTTTAGTTGATTGAAGAACTCTATGCAACCTCTCTGGTGAGAAAAACCCAATATTATCCAGTTTGCTCTTTTGGCCCTCCTTCTAGCGCCAGATCTGTTGATGGTGCCAAATTGACCCACAACATGTAGGTAGGATAAAAGTAAAAATATCTTACCTCTCTTGAAAAAGACAATCAACAATCAAACTGATCACCTCCCAAGGTCTTTGATGTTGGTTCACAACATTACTATTTCACAAAGTGGTTAATATGGCTGTAATGTTCAAGGGGCCTGTTGGTTTTAAGCTTCTGGATTGTTATAAGATCAGACATATATTTAAACCTACATTAACCAATGGTTTTAAAGAAACAAAAAAAGATAGATTAAAGCTTTTAAACTGACGAGAATGTTGTTTCATCCAACTAATCAGACTTGTTTCCTTCCAAGAAATTCTTAAACTAAAATTGTAGAATAAAATTAACTTGTAATTAATACATAGTTTCATTCATTCACACTGCAAACTTCAATAGTAGATTGCAAATCATCATTTAAACAAAACATAAGATAAAATTTCATTTCTTGAAAGCTTTCAAATCAAATGATTAACCCAAGATAAATACCATTCTAGAGCACAATATGAAGTAGATTTAAATCTGGCTGCTTCTACTGTTAATGAAACAGATAAACAACATTTACAAATTTGGCAAGATCACCAGTGTATAGAAAACCCATGTCTTCGAATTATCTCCATTTATACTAAGAAAATTTGGAAGATACATCACCTCCTCCTGTTGAACTTAACTCCTACTTTCCTTCTGCTCTCGAGTTTATCTACCTTCTAACTCTAACTTGCTAATTCTTAACCAAAAGGAAGAAGATCAAGATGAAGATCAAAGCTCTTCTTTTTACAAAGAGGCAAAAGTGCCATATTTATACACACACTTCAAAAATGCGTTGGCCCCCGTTTTAGGGTTTACAAAAAAATGAGTTAGTTCCAGAACACGTCGGCCCTAGAAGAGTTTGGAACAAAGTCAATCATGCATTAAATGCATATACTTTGTTCATGTTGGCGAAAGATCTCCCTCGGGCATGGTCTCTAGATTGTTTACAACCACCATCATTAACTCATAGCCCTCGTCCCTGACCTTGAGACCCCTTTGCAGAGTTGCTTTGAATGTTCTGAAGCATTGTCATTAATATCGATCTACTTTTTCCAGTAGACGTCTCATCTGTCATTAAAACTCACAACTTCTTCTCTGTTTAGATATTTCTGCAAGTTGACCCCTTTGAGAAGCAACATCTGACGTTCCTGACATGCTTCAACCTTGTAAAACAATGCCCTCATCAGTCCTCTAAAAGAATGGAAAATATCATTCTTTGTATTACCTTTCATACGTTTTCCATTCTCACACTTAGTCAAAACTCAACTTTGGCGGAGGCGGGACAAAATCAGAACTAGGAACAACACTTACTTTTAATACTGGCGGGATGGGAACCAAAATGAAATCAGAACCGAGACCAGAATCGAGATGGGAACTGAACATAAGACAATTCGTTAACTTTCAATTCATCACACTGTTCTGGCTTCGACCCCGCAAGAAAGCAAATAAACAGAGCCAAAACTTGACCAATCGACCAAGTGATCGGAACCAGAGTCGGGATGGGAATGAAACCCAGAAGTGACCAATGTCCCCAAGTTCAATCCCCATTCCGGTTCTGCGTTTGCAAAAGAAAAGAAACTCGAGAACTCACATCAGGGTAGGGGTAGAGTTGGAACCAGATGAGGAAACTGAATTTGGTAACAACTCCATATCCCAAATCCTTCCCGAACTCGGCCTCGCAAAAGAGACCAAACTCAAGCAACAAATGAATGAATGCAAGTGGGATTGTAATGAAAACTAATCCTGAGCGGACCTCGACGGGGGCAGAGGCGGAACAAAACCCGACCCTAAAATTTTTCCAAGTTACAGGTTCAGTTTCCATCTTGACTCTACCTCCGACAACATACAAAGAGACAACGAGGAAAAAGACGAGAAGGAAGAAAAAGAAGGGGAGAAAACACCCCATGACCAAACACAAAGAACAAAGGAAAAAAAAACACACGGGTGGAATCGGGACTGGGAACAGAACGAAAACCAGAACTTGGAAGAAATTCCAAGGTTCGGTTTCGGTCCCGGTTCCACATATGCCAGAACAAAGAACAAGTGCAAAGGGGCGGAACCAAAATTGGGAACGGAACGAAAACTAGAACTTAGAAGAAATTCCAAGGTTCGGTTTCGGTCCCGGTCCGCGTCCGCCAGAACAACAAAAAAAACAAGGCCCAAGGAAGAAAGAAAAACTCTTAAGGCACAAAACACAAAACCAAAGGAAAACAAAATAGAAAGGAGGGACCCATTTTAATCAAGTTCGAAATGGGGTGGTTATGCAAGGCATAACAAAACCTAATCCAAAAAGTAAACAAGGAAGGGGAAATAAGGATCAGGAATGAAACAAGAACATGAACCTTTTGGTGAAATGTTCCAGTTCCAACCCGAAACCTTATCCCGACAACAAAAGAGGAAGGGGAAATTGGGATTGGGAATGAAACAAGAACATGAACCTTTTTTTGCAATGTTCTAGTTCCAACCTGAAACCCAATCTTGACAACAAAAGAGGAAGGGGAAATCAAAGATCAGGAACAAAACAAGAACATGAAATTTTTGGTGCAATGTTCCAATTCCAACCCAAAACTGATCTCGATAGGAACAAAAAAAAATGAACAAGGGAAAAAATAAAAAAACCCTAAGACAAAAACCAAAACAACGAAGGGAACCAAAAGAAAGTGAAACAAGAAGGAAAAGACACAAAGACAAGCAAAAGGGAAAAGATACGAGACAAATAAAACAAAGTGACAACACGACGAAATGAAACAATGAAATAAAGGAAAGCAGAGGGGGTCCCTGACTTCTCCCAACTAAGTTTGGGGTGTGTATGAAGGGCATAACATAGTCCACCACAATTTCTACAACACTTTTGTAGCCTTGCATGAAATATTTCAAACACCTTCAACTCACTACCTTCATTAATCCAAACACTTGAAATTCGAATCACACACATCACTCACATCGATCTCACATCTATCTTGACTGTATCTTGATTCTCTCTTACATCTCATGACAACACCATAGTTATTATATCAACTTTAACCTCAAAAACTTTCTCCAAGGTCGACAACTACCTGTTATACTTACAAATTCAAATTAGGTCGGCATCTAAACATTCTCGTGATGGATATGAATAAAGGTGACCCATATAAATCCTTAATTAGGACTCAAATAGATCCCAAAACACCTCAACATGCTTTCACAAGTATCAAATATAGTGCTAACAAAAGGTCATCAAATACCCGTGCTAAAACACCATAAACATTAAGCACACGCTTCCTCAAATCAATCCGAAACTTCTAGAAAAAAAATTCAATTGAACACGATCTAGAATAACCTTCAAACTACTTGAGATACATCAAACACTTCATCGAGGCTCACATCATATAAATACTTCATTCTAGAACATCTGGTAAACCTTATTCGCACACTAACACAAGAAACACACACTGTACTATACCAAATCAAGTGAAACCTTGAAATATAAAAGATACAAACAATATAAGAAATTTCCCAAATCCACACAACCTGAAGAAAAAAAATGAAGAGACACAGAGAAAATAAATTTCTCCCAAGTCACAAAAAAAATCACAAAAAAAACTGGTTCACAAATTGGTGAAAATATATCACTTTGTACAATGATCTAAAAACCCAAATTTTGAATATAGAAACCTCTAACAAGCTTGAACAACATATTAGATCTACACAAGAATAACATCAACACATAAGAAATGTAGAGCACATCCCAAAGCACATTCTTAACACTTGCACAACACCGTTTACTCTATTTATGAATTTTTCTCAAAAGCACTTGGAAACCAAGTACTAGAGACACCATCTCAGCTCATTACTTCATTCTAAATAATCTTCAGAAATTGCAACAAAAAGATAGCTCCATGTACTCACAACACTTCCTCAATATCTCAAATACACATGCACAACCTGTAACAACTTGTTTTCCTCTTTTTCATAATTTTCTCAATATCCTCGACATCTTCATCATGTACAACCTTCATCAACACATAGTTGACATCAATGACAACAACAACCTATAAAATTCCTCTTGAAATCAATGAAAACACCTTCCTACTTGCAACATCGTTGCTATACAAAGTCACACCTATTATATACAAAGGTAGAGAGATGCTTTGGGAAGATTTATCCCATCAAATCAACAAGCTAGAGTAGACATTGGTGACCATAGTGATCAAAGTGAGGGTATTCCTGATGACGAACTTCCCCTTTCACCAAAATCTATTGAAAACATAAAGGGGACCTTCCAAACCATTGCTGATATAGTAGTGGATGATCCACCAGACATGTGACTTTTGAATTTCCAATTTCCAACCAAGAAAGGGCTATTGTCCTGAAGAATATACTTCCTTCAACCCTTCCTTTTTTCCATGGTTTGGTAACTAAGGATCTAGATACATTTTTGTTCAAGTTTGATGTCCTATGTAGGAGCTATGACTACACAAATGATGCTCATAGGCTCAAGCTATTTCCTACAACTTTGAAGGATGCTACCATGAGATGGTTTATGGGACTGGGAAGAGATGTTGTTCCATATTTAAACACTATGGAAACAAAGTTCTTAGAAAAATACTAGGACTATTATAGAGGAGTTGATAGAAGAAGGGATGAAATTTTTAGGATGACTTGGCAAGAGGATGAACCATTAGAGGATTATGTAGAGAGGTTCCACTGCTACTTAAAGAACTCACATAATAGACTCTCAGAATAATCCCTAAAACTAGTGTTTTTAAGGGGAGTCAATGATAATTACATGGATGCCCTTAACCTTATTAGGTGAGGGGATGTGTCTCAATTACCCTTTGAAGAAATATGCAAGGTTTGTAGAAATTACTCAAGGACCTTTTCCAAAAGGACAAGGGGGGACAAATCATCTTTCATTGCCAAGACATCCAATGGGGTTTCTAGAGTAGAGTTAAGTAACCTACTATCCAACATAAAATAAGATATTATAAGTCATCTAGCTACTCAATTGGACACTCTACATGTGAAGAAAAAGAAAGAAGAGCTTGAGGAAATACTTACTGAATACTGCCCTAATTGCAGACAAAGAAAAGCCAATTGCAAGTGTAAAATGGTGGCTAATATTGTTGCAAAAATCCTTTATTTTAAGGTTGTCATTATCAATTATCATAAAATTACAATCCAAAGTTAAAATATTAGGCCGAGTTTTGTAATTTAGTAAGGGTGCACTTTTTGGTGACAACAATTTTTGGCACGCCCGATGGGACTGTTTGAATCAAAATAGCTCAAAGAATATATCGTATTGCTAGTTTTGATATGTAACTAGTAATTTTCAAACCTTTAAGAGGTTGAAATATACATATCTAAAGACTCTAAGTGTGGAAATTTAGCAAAACCAACATTGTAATAGCTTATGAGAAGGATACAAACAAGGAGTGTAAGTTCATTTGAATATTTGCAGCTGTCTCCACCAAAGAGGCAAGACAGATCTAAAAGAAGAATTCCTTCATCATGAAAAAAAACACAATAAACTCCCTCTTCTGTGAGGGTTGCTACTCATTTAGTAAGAAATCATACTTTTTTTGCATAAATGGTAGCCACTAGGCAACATGCTTTCACACCATTTGATGGGGGTATCCCTTTGAACTTGGCTCAACACAATGATATTCCAATGGTAGCTCTCAAGAGAATTCCTTTCTTCATGGGAGAGGACCAAACTACACCCATTGAACATATCAAGGATATGGAAAAATTATGTTCAATCTATCATATAACTGCTGAAAATGTAGCCCTTAAATTGATGACAACATCTTTTGATGAGGGGCTCAAAGATAGTTTTATTTAGTCATTTTATGGTTTAAAAGACTTGTTTATTTTATTAATTAACATGACTGATGGTAGACCATATACTACTATATTTACTTGCTTTACTTTATGTCTGGCTAATTTGGTAGATATATTTGAGGTAATGCTTTATATTAAATGCGTTGCTTTTGTGATGATATTGATGAGTTAATTATGCAATTTTAATCTTTTACTGTGATAATTGGTATCCTATTCTTAAGGATTTTATTTAGGGTATTTAAAAAATTGATGACTAATGATAAAGTTAAACTCCCTGTTTAATCACATGAAGACAATCGCGCCACTGATCACCCAACTGGATGATGAATCATTGAAGTTTCAAATCAGCTCCTTTTAGTTGGTTTAGGAACTTCTCGTCCCAATGTTGATATGGAATTTTCCTTCTATCTATTCTCAGTTCTATTTTAGTCTTTAATTTAGATGCCTTGAATCTTGGCAGTTAATGCCATGTTTTGAATTCAATAAGGATATAGTTATAAATATCCATCTTTAGGTTTTAGAAAGGAGTTAGATAATTTTCTACTAGAATCTTGTAATGGTTGCAATACTCTGTTCTGCATCCCTATTTTGATCAATTTGAATAAAGATAAGAAGTTAACTCAAATCACTATGTTAGAGATCTCACTGGAGGAAGAGCAGGGCTTGCTCAAGCAAAGGAATTGATCTTGTGTGGCATTTTTCTGAGTTTGTTTTATTTCTGTTCATTAGATATTAAATCTGGAATGTTAATTATGTTTTAATCATTTTTAGCAACTTTGTTTAATCGCTTTTAAGTTTAGTTCATCATGGTAAAAATGGTTTGTTAGATTCGTTATAAAGTTTATCGAGTTAATCAAGATTTATATGTTGTTTGTAGGAATTAAGTTTGGTAATTATCTGTTGAGTTTAATTGAAGCAATGATGGGAACTTATGGAAAGATGAAACTAAAATTTGTTTGGAATCTATTCATGGAAATTAGTATTTATGTTTTCTAGATTAATCATTATTTCCTTGCAATTTATTTCTACTCTTTAAAATAACATTTATTTTCCAGCAAATCTTAAGATAGATTTCTTTTGAAGTAAATTAGAATTAAATTTGGATTTTGAATTCTAGATTAAGAATTAAGGTAAATGTTAGTCTTTTCCATGAATCAGTCTCAATCAAGTCAAATGAAGTTAGAAATAAGTTGACAAAACTTTAAATTAGGAAATAAGATATAATTGATCCTTAGGAATTAGTCGCTAAAGTTTAGCTCCTGAGAGCCCTTGAAGGAGCCAAACTGATACCTGAAGTCACTGTTTACAGTGTAAAACCCCCCAAAAATCTGTGACAAACATCCTTATCACATATAGCTCTAAGACATGCCCAATTCGATGATTAATTGACTAAATGATGCAAGTTGTGACATCAACGACCTTGCCCACCATTTTTGGTGCCTTTGTCAAGGAATAAAAGATTTGGCTATTAAGTGTGAAGCCTTACTGTTGATAAGGAAGATAGATTTAAATTGTGTATGAGATGAAATAGAGACCATCTAGTGAGGTTTCTTCCATGAAACATCAATTTTTGAAGAAATATTGATTTTGATCAGGAGCAAGATATTCAACAACATTAGATTGAAAATCAAGAAGATAATTGAGAAGATCAGATCAAAAATCAAGAAGAGAATAGAGATCCATTTCAAGAAGAAGAAATGGGTGACCAACGGGTACATCCTGCAGCAAATAGGATATTTTCTTATCCTATAAATATTGAAAGATAGATTGTGTTGGATGTTGTGGTGTGTTGTTGATATGTGGTTGTCATTGATGTCAACACTATTAGCATTGTTGCATTAGAAGCTGTATATGTTGAGGATATTGAGAAAATTGTAATAAGAAGTGCTACAGGTTGTCAAAGGTCAAGTGAAGTTCTTTCTGTTGGTGTGTTCAATTCGTTACTGTTCTGAGGTTGTGGACTAAAGGGTTTCTTGTTGAGTATATCTAGTTTATCCACATTAAGTTTCAAAGATCCGTGTGAAGCTTTGATTGAGTTATGAAGATTTATATTATGATAATTTTTCTGTTACTTCAATTTGTGTTCCTGAATGAAGATCATGTGATTCTAGTAAGTTTAGTTGCTACAAATGCTTCTCTAGTGTTTCATGATGCTTGTGGATGTTTCTAGTTCATGCTCTATTTTTGTTGCACGTTTGCATTGATCGTTGTGCTCATGATCCAAGATTTTCTTTTGCGTGTTCATGTTTTTCATGTTCTTGGCCAACAAGGTGTTGAAGCGTGTTGTGGATGTTCAAGGAGTAATTAATTAAAGTGGTTCATGTTTGAGGATGTTATTTTTGGTCTTCACTATGTTGTGTCCGACCTTGGTTGTTTACATGAATAATCTTTATTGATTTGGGCCGAATGTTTATATTCATTTTATTATTTCTTTGGAGTCGACTTATAGAGATGTAATTTCTTGTTGCGGATATATAAGAGCGATTGTTTTATCATTTGAAGGCATGAATGTGTGTGTGTGTGTGTGTGTGTGTGTGTGTGTGTGTGCAAAGTGTAAGAGTCTTGCGTGCGAATAAAGTTTAGATCATTCAAAGGCAGAGCAAAAGAGTTAAGAAGAGTGAAGAAGAGTGAAGAAGTGTTCATGTGCTTAACCAGAACTATAACTAGGCATTAGAAAATGCTATTTTTCTCAATTCAAAGTCTGATGGATTTAATTAGAACCTTTCTGTAAGATAGTGTGTCTTCCTTTGGACAGTAAGCCTATTTTGTATTTGAGCAGTGAGCTCTAGGAAGTGTGCCTTAATGCATGTGCATTCCCCATTTATATTTTCTTATACTTTTAATAGGGTATAATCTTGTGGACTGACCTCCACCATGGTTTTTCCACTAACAGGGTTTCCACGTAAAAAATCTTGGTGTTATGTGTGATTATAATGTGTTCATTTATGCTTTCATGATTAATGTTCAGATCTGAGAATAAGGTAAATAAGTTGAATAAGTTTTTGATTTGGTGACAACTGATTCACCCCCCCTCTTAGTTGTTTTCCCTTGTGTTTCCAACAGATTGGTGAACCTCCTATGAAGAATATTTCACGCTCAGTTTTTCCTACCTTTAGGGGAAAAAATTCAAAGGATCCTAATCAATTCCTTTTTGAGTTCAAATTTTTATGCCAGACCTATGATTACACAAATGATAACTAGAAGTTGAAGTTATTTCCTTCTACCTTGAAAGAGTCAGCTTTACAATGGTTCATGGGTTTAGGAGCAGGAACAATTGGAACTTGGCAAAAAATGAAAACTAAGTTCTTGGATAAGTACCAAGATTACTATTGAGCAAGGGATAGAAAGGAGGAATTGTTTCGAATAAGACAAATGGAAGACGAAAGTTAAGAAGATTATGCTGATAGATTTTAGTTTGTGCACCAGAGGTGTACTAATAGGTTGGATGGTGAAATTAGTAAAAAAAAATTTCTAAGAGGAATTGATGATGAATCAAGAGAGTCTTTGAATCTTATGGGGAAAGGAGACATTAATAAGCTTTCCTTGGATGATATTGTTGAAATATGTAGAAAATACTCTAGGACTAGGGTAGGGACTAGAAACTCCAGAAGAAACAAGGCTTATAATACTGATGTGTCAGAAGTAATGGAGGAATTAAAAAACATGAAAACTGATTTACTTCTTATCTCCTTGCATGCTGAGATGAAGAAGTAAATCAATTTTCAGATTTTCTAATTCCTCCATTACTTCTGACACATCAATAGTATGAGCCTTGTTTCTTCTGGAGTTTCTAGTCCCTACTCTAGTCCTAGAGTATTTTCTACATATTTCAATAATATCATCCAAGGAAATCTTATTAATGCTCCTTTCCCCATAAGATTCAAAGACTCTCTTGATTCATCATCAATTCCTCTAAGAAAAATTGTTTTACTAATCTCACCATCCAACCCATTAGCACTCCTTTGAATGATGAGGGGATCAAAGATACTTTAATTTAGTCATTTTATGGTTTAAAAGACTTGTTTATTTTATTAATTAACATGATTGGCGGTAGACTATAGACTGATATATTTACTTGCTTTACTTTATGTTTGGATAATTTGGTAGATATATTTGAGGTAATATTTTATATAAAATGCGTTGCTTTTGTGATGATATTGATGAGTTAATTATGTAGTTTTAATCTTTTATTGTCATAATTGGTATCCTATTCTTAAGGACTTTATTCAGGGTATTTAAAAGAATGATGAATGATGATAAAGTTAAACTACCTATCTAATCACATGAAGACAATCACGCCACTGATTGCCCAACTGGATGATGAATCACTGAAGTTTTAAATCATATCCTTTTAGTTAGTTTAGGAACTTCTCATCCCAACATTGATCTGGAATTTTCCCTCTATCTATTCTCAATTATGTTTTAGTTCTATTTTAGTCTTTAGTCTAGATGCCTTGAATCTTGGCAGTTAACGCCATGTTTTGAATTCAATAAGGATATAGTTATAAATATCCATCTTTAGGTTTTAGAAAGGAGTTAGATAATTTTCTACTAGAATCTTGTAATGATTGCAATACTCCATTCTGCATCCCTATTTTGATCAATTTAAATGTAGATAAGAAGTTAACTCAAATCACTGTGTTAGAGATCTCACCAGAGGAAGAGCAGGGCCCGCTCAACCAAATGAATTGATCTTTTGTGGTATTTTCTAAGTTTGTTTTATTTCTATTCATTGGATATTAAATATGGAATGCTAATTATGTTTTAATCATTTTCAACATCTGTGCTTAATCGCTTTTAAGTTTAGTTCATCATGGTCATAATGGTTTGTTAGATTCGTTATAAAGTTTATCAAGTTAATCAAGATTTAGATGCTGTTTGTAGGAATTAAGTTTGGTAATTATCTGTTGAGTTTAATTGAAGCAATGATGGGAACTTATGGAAAGATGAAATTAATTTTTTTTTGGAATGTATTCATGGAAATTAGTATTTATGTTTTCTCGATTAATCATTACTTCTTTGTAATTTATTTCTATTATTTAAAATAGCATTTATTTTCCAGCAAATCTTAAGATAGATTTCTTTTGAAGTAAATTAGAATTAAATTTGGATTTTGAATTCTAGATTTTGAATTAAGGTAAATGCTAGTCTTTTCCATGAATCGGTCTCAATCAAGTCTAATGAAGTAAAAAATAAGTCGACAGAACTTTAAATTAGGAAATAAGATAAAATTGATCCTTAGGAATTAGTCACTGAAGTTTAGCTCTTGAAGGAGCCAAAACGACACCTGAAGTCACTGTTTATAGTGCAAAACCTCCCAAAAATATGTGACAAACATCCTTATCGCATATAGCTCTGAGACACATCCGGTTCGATAATTAATTGAATAAATGATGCAAGTTGTGACATCAATGACCTTGCCCATCATTTTTGGCACCATTTCCGGGGACTAAAATATCTGGCTATTAAGTGTGAAGCCTTAGTGTTGATAAGGAAGACAGATTTAAATTGTGGATGAGAGGAAATAGAGACCATCTAGGGAGGTTTCTTCCATGAAACATCAATTTTTGAAGAAATATTGATTTTGATCAGGAACAGGATATTCAACAACATTAGATCAAAAATCAAGAAGATAATCAAGAAGATCAAATAAAAAATCAAGAAGATCAAATTGAAAATAAGGAAGATAATCAAGAAGATCAAATCGAAAACCAGGAAGAGAATATAGATCCATTTCAAGAAGAAGAAATGGGTGACCAACCAGTACGTCCTATAGCAAATAGGACCTTTTCTTATCCTATAAATCTTGAAAGATGATTGGTGAACCTCCTATGAAGAATATTTCACCCTCAGTTTTTCCTACCTTTAGGGGAAAAACTTCAGAGGATGCTAATCAATTCCTTTTTGAGTTCAAATTTTTATGCCAGACCTATGATTACACAAATGATAACCATAAGTTGAAGTTATTTCCTTCTACCTTGAAAGAGTCAACTTTACAATGGTTCATGGGTTTAGGTGCAGGAACAATTGGAACTTGGCAACAAATGGAAATTGAGTTCTTGGATAAGTACCAAGATTATTGTCGAGTAAGGAATAGAAAAGAGGAATTGTTTCGAATAAGACAAATGGAAGACAAAAGTTTAGAAGATTATGTTGATAGATTTTAGTTTTTGCACCAAAGGTGTACTAATGGGTTGGATGGTGAAATTAGTAAAAAAATTTTTCTGAGAGGAATTGATGATGAATCAAGAGAGTTTTTGAATCTTATGGGGAAAGGAGACATTAATAAGCTTCACTTGGATGATATTGTTGAAATATGTAGAAACTACTCTAGGACTAGGGTAGGGACTATAAATTCCAGAAGAAACAAGGCTCATACTATTGATGTGTTAGAAGTTGTAGACACCTAAAAATGACCTAGGCCTACAAGCTTCATTTTTACCACTTTCGTCCTAGCATAATTAAGTTATTTAATTATGTCCTTGGTCCACATTCGACTATTGATTAAATAATTCATAATTATTTAATTAATTCATGTCATTTGTTCCTCCTTGATTATTAAATAAATAAATTTTATTTATTTATCTAATACGTCATTAATTATCTAAGTCTTCCTTTAATTAAATAAATTTCATAATTTATTTAATTTCCCTTTGTCATTTATGTTCTTGATTAATTAAATAAATTTTATTTATTTAATTACGTCACTAATTAAGTCCCTTTCTAAAAATTAAATAAATTCTTATTTATTTAATTTTGTCCACTTTCCACTATAATTAAATAATTATTCTAATTATTTAAATATTCATTAGCTTTTTCTCTTTTGATTTATTTAATTTAGTCAATTCTCTTGAATTTTGAATTAAAATCATTATTTAATTCAAAACAATTCTTTTGTCACATTCCTCCATAATTAAATAATATCTTTATTATTTAATTATTTACTGGTCACCTGGAGTAAATAAATTTTATTATTTAATTTCTCCAGTAGCCTCTTTGTCCGTGCCAGTCTTATCTTCCAAATTAATTCTTGACTTTTGACTTCTCATTTAATTTCAGCCCTAGATTGAATTATTTTATAATTCAATCTCAACCCTTCATTCTTACCTGTTGCCCTAATTTTGACCTAACCCTAATGCACACAGCAGCATTCAATCTTAAACATTGATCTTAGGGTTTTTGTCATCTTTTCATCTTGGCCGCACATTCAAAATTGCAGTTTTTATAAAAGGGCAATTTTGTTCTCAATTGCTCTCCCTGGCTCTCTTGGCTCTTTTGGTCTCTTTCATACTTAGATTTCACTTTATACTACCATTAGTTTACAGTCATAGTCACTTACAGTCATAGTCATTTTAGTCCATTGTAGGGTCATTTTATTTTATGCAAATCCTTCAACACTTGCATAGGGCTTAGCCATTTGTCATAGTTGCTCACACAAATCTGAGGGCACATTTTATTTACTGCAAGCTAGGAGGTGTAACAAAGGTCAATCATGGAAGGTGGAGACTTAGGGTAACATTATCCCTTTTGTCTTCACATCACTTCCTTTGTGCTTTGTTATTTCATAGGAATTTTAATGTTATTATGCTAACCCCTTTAACAATTTAGAATTTTCCCTTGATCACATTGGTGAACTCGACGTCATTTTTCGGCTTTTCGTACGTTTTTTGTTGTT